>CBVK0100262636.1:0-29388 GCA_900067695.1 Picea abies
GAAATCCTGACTTCATCACAAGATTTTAAAAGTAGTACCCATTCATAAAATGATACTAAATACAAAGGAACGAGAATTTTAAAGGACCAAAAGATCACCAAGAAGAATCATCACATCCATTGAGTGATTACAAGAGAAGAAATCATGGTCAAAATAGGTCAAAACATAGTAAAAAATCTATAAATTGAGGTAAAAAGTGGCATTTTTACCATTAAACTTTGAAAATTGCCAAAAATAACCAAAACCCTCTTCCTTCAAATCGATATTTGGAGAGCATCGATGGACGAAATCAACTTATTCTTGGGCCAAGTAATTTTTCCCTTTCCTTGCAATTTCATCCATTCATTTCAACTTTTAGTTGAATTTGGGGGTCGCATGCTCAAAAAATTATCTCAACTGTGCATGTACGCATTCGTTTCATAGTCAATGTCCATATGTATGCATGTTGAGATACTCTCGACAAGCGTACATATGAGACTGATACCAAAAAAGGGCATGTACATGCTTAAAAAGTTAGAAAAAGAGAAGCATTGATTCCCAAAATGTTGGCATGACTCATGATGTATGTACGATAGAGGGAAAGAGAACATGAAGAGGTTGACCAAATGGTTGAGGAAAACCTAGTGGCAGTGGAAACATTGAAATAATGCGGGTTATGGAAATTCTTCCAATGTCCCCTTTTGAGAGATCAAATATGACTTCTAAACCATTTGGTAGAGTGTTGGAATCCAGATGCACATGCTTTCATGATATAGTTCCAATCACTAACACCCACCACTGAAGACCTTTACTTATTGACCAGTCTCTCTAGGAGGGGTGAACCAATAAACTTGGATACATTCCCTCCTGGGCCATATCACATATCCCACTGCATAGATATGTTTTGCGAGGCCAACACAGAGAAACTGGGGTCTCAAGTGCCCATACAAAAAATTGAAAATCTGAGTTTGAGGCTGGTATTATACATGATTGGGTGGATGACAGGGTTTGTTTCTCTACACCAATCTTCATGAGCGGTATTGTAAATGATTGGGTGGATGACAGGGTTTGTTTCTCTACACCAATCTTCATGAGCCTAGATGCATTGTGAAATGCAATGTTTGCATCTTGTTATATTCGATTGGAGCAACACTATGCTCAATTATATGAAAATTTAGCTGACAAAGTTCAAGTTGAGAAAAATGAGGAACTTTGGATTTAGGACAATATTGTTGAAAGAGTTCCAAGGATTATTCCAAGGGAGGGTGTGTGAGGGAACATAACCTCCTTTCCAACACTGTGTATATGGGATTCTTTGATGTCGCGCTAGGGAGGATGAGGAGTACGCGATGACTATGATGAAAAGATCTTCGAGTGGTGGAAATGCCATATTTCCACCATCGAGGACTACCCATATGAAGGTATCATTTTCTTAAGGGACTCAGATGTGCCTATGCCTCCTGGTGCTACACATGGTGACATAGGTACTTACTCATATTTTTTTAATTTTTTAATTTTCAATTTTATAAAAGAAAACAAAATATGTTTTTGGTAATGTCACAATACTAACTTAAAACTTGTTATGTATAGATGTGGGGCCATTGCTGCCAATGGAATTCCCTCGGACTCGATGCCATCTACGAGAGAAAATCCAACTGGGAGGAGTCATGGCAGAGGAAGGGCCATCATCAAAAAAGGATGAGAGGGTTCTGAGGTGGGTAGAGATTAACATGGCATCCCTCACCCATAGTTTTCCCATGATGGTGATCAAGGATATTTTTCCATCCATGAAAACTCACATAGTGGGAGTACCCAGAGCATGGGTACAGCTATTTCGGTGTCTAGCCAACAACGTTGTCTATTATACTAGGGCTAATAGGCCTAGAGCTTAGATTAGTGTTGGAAATTATGTGTGTCGAGGGAACCCTTTTTGTATCTCCCATGTGTATTGAGAGTTTAATCCTAATGATGTATTATAGACACTTTTGAGTCCTGTGGACCACATTTTGTACCGTGACATTATTTTGGACACACACACACACACACACACACACACACACACACATATATATACCTTTTTTCCTTATGGAGTAAACATCTTTTGTACAAATTTATTTACATGTGTGTGTATGTGTGTTCTTTTATATTAATGTGTGTGCAAGATGCCAATCTAATACATGATTAGCCAATGCATCAGTTAATTGATTATATATCCTAGGAACATGACTATATGTGATATAATCAAAATAACATTCTAAGAGATGTACCCTAAGGAATCATCATTGAAGGGTGGGATTGTGGACATGGTACACTCCATTAAATTGTGACACTACTAGTTGAGAATTTGTATGAACCTGGGGGTGAGAAATACTATGTGACAATGCATCACGTAGTAATTCTATTACACCATTGTACTTGACAAAGTTATTGGTTGCTTCTCCTAGATAAACACCTCCAAAAGATACCAACTGACCTTATTGGTTGCTTCTCCTAGATAAACACCTCCAAAAGATACCAACTGACCAGTGGGAGTGAAGATCACCCAAGATGTGGAAGAAATCCTTCGAGTGTGTCGACTAGCATCATCCGTGAACCCAACATAAAACTCAGATTCACTTGACATATGCCACAGTGAAAAAAAACAAAAAAGGACATGTCCATAAAATAAAAAGATACTAAAATGTATAAAATAAAAATATACATTATATACAAGAAGTCACACTCAGGTGACCAACATAAGCATAATACTTCTTAATTTAGATCCCATTTCTTGGCTCAAACAAAGCATTACCTTCGAAGTCAACCAATTGATGGGAGCCTTTTTCCAAAACTTTCTTAACAATGAATGGTCCAAACCACATGTGTTTAAATTTTCCTTCCCCCAGGGGATCTTTATATTGATCACAGACCAAGACAAGATCACCTTCGGAGAAAAATATAGGGTAGATCGATCGATCATATTGACACTTGAAATGCTATTTATGAGTCTTGTTGGCCAAGGATGAATCTCTACGTTGTTAATCAAGTTTCTCTAGATAGAGGAGACACTCTTCAAGTGTAGTTGTGTCGGGTAGTAATTCCACTACCAACTTAAGAGAAGGAATATGACACTCTATGGGTAAGACTACCTCTAGCCTGTAAATGAGTTGGAAGGGAGAGAAACCTGTAGCATTATTGACTGGATTTTGATATTGCCAAAGTGCTGAGTACAACATCAAATTCCAATTTGACTTGGATGAATTGATTCTCCCTTGGAGAATAGTCTTCAAAGACTTATTAACAACCTCCACTTGAAAATTCTCTCATGGATAGTAGGGTGACGAATGTTCATTCTTAAATCCAATATTTTATGTTAACTCGATCATCATCTTATTATGAAAGTGACTATCATGGTATGTGACAATATCCTTCGGTATATCGAACCTAGATACAATCTAGTTAGAAATGAAAAGAACAGTTGTTTCCCCATCATTCTAAATGTTGGCATGGATTTGACCCACTTAGTGAAGTATTCTATTGCGGTGATGATATAATTATTCCCCCTAGTTGAATTTAGGTGGCATGTATTGAAATGAATCCCCCACTTAGTTAAGGGACCAACAACAAGAACTAGAAACATGGGAGCAGGGTGTGCCCACATCTTTCGATAGAAGACTTGATATAGGTGACACTTATTGAATGCCTCTATACAATATTTGATCAACGAGGGGTAGAAGTATCCAACACAAAGGATTTTTTGGGTTTATTCCAACCCAAACAAGTGACCACCACATGCTCCAGTATGGAAATCATTCAACATAAGCTATGCCTCTTCATGAGTCAGGAAATGATGGAGAAGCAATAAACTCCTCGATGACACAAGGTATCATTGATGATTAGATAATTCCACGCTTGATGGTGTATCCATCAATGATGATCATGAGAAGCATAGGAAGATAAATTCAAAGTCTGAATATACACAAGTATATATCCATACCAAGGGTTCGATAATGCAATAAAGAAGAGATTCTCATTGATCAATGATTCTTCAAGAAAATCATTGCCACTCTCAGCCGAAAGTTCCAAAATTATTTCGGCAAAGACCAAATACTTCATAGACTTCATCGAAACAAAGTCCAAATAAAATTCTTGAAGAATGAATATCCATAGACTAACCTTCCCTTCGATGACCCATCGTATCAACACATATTGAAAAGGATTCATGAAGACTACGACAGTGGTCTTGTGAAGTAGAATGTAATAACAAAACCTTTGGAAATCATGAACAACTTCCAAAGCCATTTTCTCAACATGAGTGTAGTTGAGTTCCGGTCCGACTAAGCTTTGGATAATATAGTAGATGACGTGTTCCTAGAGCGTGTCATCCTATTGAAACAAGACCATACCAATGGTAGACTGTATTGAAACCAAGTATAACAAGAAATACTTTCCATAATTAGGAGGACTGAGAAGAGGGGTAGATGTCATGGCACATTTCAATGCTTCAAAAGAGCACCTAGCTAATTTATCCCAAAATAATGGGACTCCTTTTTTTTAAATACCCATAAACCCTTTAGTTATTTCAGCATAGTTGGAAACAAATATTCAAAGGAAGTTAGTTTTCCCCTGTAGACTCTAAAGCTGGGGAATTTTTGTGGGGGAGGCAACTAAAATATTTCCTCAACCTTGAGAGTATTGACCATGATCCCTTTAGTAGACACAATAAATCCTAACAAATTTCTTGACATTACAAAAAAACTACAGTTGTTTGGATTTAGGTGAATCTGGTAGTAGCGACACCTATAAAAAATAAGTCATAGGTGGGAGGGATGATCATATGTATTAAAAGAATGTGATGCTAGAGCATCAAGATATAGTTCGACTATATGATTTAGGTCATGGAAGACGAACGACATGGCCCGTTGAAATGTAGCTCCATCATTTTTTATCCAAAAATATTTTTCTATATGCAAGCGTACCCCAAGGAAATATGAATGTGGTATTCTGTTGATCCTTGGGCTTAATCTAAATTTGATTGTACCCAGAAAAAATGTCCATAAAATAAAATACCTCACATCCTGCAAATTCATCGATAATATGATCAATGAATGGGGTGGGAAGGTTGTCTTTTGGGCAAGCTTGATTCAGATCACGAAATTTCATGTATACATGAATCATGTCTTGTTTTTTATTGACAGGAACATGGTTTGACACCTATTCCATCAATTGAACTAGATAGATGAAACAATCCTTAATTAGTTTCTCTAGATCATCCTTGATAGTCGCATCCTTGTAAGGGTTGACTGGGCGGATATTTTTTCGAACAATATTAGCATCAAGATAAGTCCTAATGTCATGCTCGACTATATGAGGGTCAATTCCAATTGATGGGAGCCTTTTTCCAAAACTTTCTTAACAATGAATGGTCCAAACCACATGTGTTTAAATTTTCCTTCCCCCAAGGAATATTTATATTAATCATAGACCAAGACAAGATTTCCTCCGGAGAAAAATCTAGGGTGGATCGACCGATCATATTGACACTTGAAACGCTATTTATGAGCCTTGTTGGCCAATGTTGCATATCTACATTGTTAATCAAGTTGCTCTAGATAGAGGAGACACTCTTCAAGTGTATTTGTGTCGGGTAGTAATTCCACTACCAACTTAAGAGAAGGAATATGACACTCTATGGGTAAGATTGCCTCTAGCCTGTAAATGAGTTGGAAGGGAGAGAAACTTGTAGCAGTATTGAATGAATTTTGATATTGCTAAAGTGCTGAGTTCAACATCAAATTCCAATTCAACTTGGATGAATTGATTCTCCATTGGAGAATAGTCTTCAAATACTTATTGACAACCTCCACCTGAAAATTCTCCCATGTATAGTAGGGTGACAAATTTTCATTCTTAAATCCAAGATTTTATGTTAATTCGATCATCATCTTATTCTGAAAGTGAATGTCGTGGTATGTGACAATATCCTTCGGTATATCGAACCTAGCTACAATCTAGTTAAAAATGAAAAGAACAGTTGTTTCCCCATCATTCTAAATGTTGGCATGGCTTTGACCCACTTAGTGAAGTATTATGTTGTGGTGATGATATAATGATTCCCCCTATTTGAAGTCATGTGGCATGTATTGAAATCAATCCCCCACTTAGTTAAGGGACCAACAACAAGAACCAGAAACATGGGAGCAGGGTGTGCCCACATCTTCTGATAGAAGACCTAGCACGAGTGACACTTATTGACTTGCCTCTATACAATATTTGATCAATGAGGGCTAGAAGTATCTAGCACGAAGGATTTTTTGGGTTGTTTCCAACCCAAACAAGTGACCACCACATGCTCTGGTATGGAAATCATTCAACACAAGCTATGCCTCTTCATGAGTCAGGAAATGATGGAGAACGCAATAAACTCCTCGATGACACAAGGTATCATTGATTATTAGATAATTCCATGCTTGATGGCGTATCCATCAATGCTGATCATGAGAAGCATAGGAAGATAACTAAAAATTCTGAATATACACAAGTATATATCCATACCAAGGGTCCAATGATGCAATAAAGAAGAAATTCTCATTGATCAATGATTATTCGGGCAAATCATTGCCACTCTCAGTCAAAAGTTCCAAAATTATTTCGGAAAACACCAAATACTTCTTAGACTTCACCGAAACAAAGTCCAAATCAAATTCTTGAAGAATGAATATCCATAGACTAATCTTCCCTCTGATTACCCATCATATCAACACATATTGAAAAGGATTCATGAAGACTATGACAGTGGTCTTGTGAAGTAGAATGTAATAACAAAACCTTTGGAAATCATGAATATCTTCCAAAGCCATTTTTTCAACATGAGTGTAGTTGAGTTCTGGTCTGACTAAGCCTTGGATAATATAGTAGATGACATGTTCCTAGAGTGCATCATCCTCTTGAAACAAGACCATACCAATGGAAAACTCTATTGAAACCAAGTATAAAAATAAATACTTTCCATAATTAGGAGGACTGAATAGAGGGGTAGATGTCATGGCACGTTTCAATGCTTCGAAAGAGCACCTAGTCGCTTTATCCCAAAACAATGGGACTTCTTTTTTCAAAATACCCATAAACCCTTTAGTTATTTTGGCATAGTTGGAAACAAATATTCAAAGGAAGTTAGTTTTCCCCTGTAGACTCTGAAGCTGGGGAATTTTGTGTGGGGGAGGAAACTAAACTATTTCCTCAACCTTGAGAGGATCGACCATGATCCCTTTAGTAGACATTAAAAATCATAACAAATTTCCTGACATTACAAAAAAACTACAGTTGTTTGGATTTAGGTGAATCCGATAGTAGTGACACCTATAAAAAATAAGTCATAGGTGGGAGGGATGATCATATATATTACAAGAACATGATGCTAGATCATCAAGATATGGTTCGACTATATGATTTAGGTCGTGGAAGACGAACGACATGGCCTGCTGAAAAGTAGCTCCATCATTTTTTATCCAAAAGGAATTTTTCTATATGTGAACATACCCCAAGGAAATATAAACGTGGTCTTCTATTGATCCTCAGGCTTGATCTAAATTTGATTGTGCCCAGAAAAAATGTCCATAAAATAAAATACCTCACATCCTACACATTCATCGATAATATGATCAATGAATGGGGTGGGAAAGTTGTCTTTTGGGAAAGCTTTATTCAGATCACAAAATTCCATGCACACATGAATCGTGCCTTGTTTTTTATTGACAGGAACATGGTTTGAAACCTATTCCGTCAATTGAACTAGATAGATGAAACAATCCTTAATTAGTTTCTCTAGATCATCCTTGATAGTCGCTTCCTTGTGAGGGTTGACTGGGTGAAGATTTTTTTGAACAGGCTTAGCATCAAGATAAGTCCTAATGTCATGCTCGACTATATGAGGGTCAATTCCTGGAATTTCCTCGTAAGAATAGGAAAAAACGTCATGAAACTATTTAAATAATTCAGTGTACAAATGAATCTCCTTGGGGGAACAATCCACTTTGATGAAGACATTTTAAATGATGCCAGGGGTTTTAGAGATGTCAATTCGAATCATTTAAGCTATACTTGCCATGTTTCCTTCAACATAGATTCCTTGTGTGTCCAAAGGATTCACAGGACAAGTGGCATCTCCATTCAAGGTCATGGTGAACTCTCTTAATTCTACTCTCCTAATCTTGGGTAAAAAGTAATATCTATGGTGAAGATCATCCCAAGGTCTATCTATCCCAATAATTGCCTCCAAAATTGCCTCATAAAAGGGTAAGACCAATTCCAATGGATCCTAAGTAGTAAGATATTCTTGAGCCCAAATAAGCTCGAGAACAGGACCTAGCTCCTGAGGAGGAGTTGGATCAGGGTTGGCCTAGGTTTACTAAAAATATTGTATGCAACCTTAGCTGCAGATAGGGGCATAGCCATGCTAGGATTCCCTACCCCTTCCATTGAAGTCGATAGGATGATCAACGAAATTTGAAATAAAATTCACATCATTCGAAGGTGGCAGAAAATCAAAAGTTGCCATCAAATATGGAAATAGTCCAATACCTAGGTTTACGGTAACTTTTTGTAGGTTGATAATCATCAGGACTATGGATGCCCCTAATGAAGGATAAGTATGGGAGAAGGATAACCAATCAACAATTATTATCCTTCCTTCATGAGGAAAATATAAGACCTGAAAAACGATGGATAAAAACGTTGCCATTGCCTAGGTCCAACTTCTTCCTAAAAAAAGGTTGTAGTCGAGAGGCACATCAACCACTTCGACCTAGACAGACATAGTTTTTCCCTCCAAATGCATGGGGAAGGATGGGATTATACCATGCAGTGTAAATGAATGACCATCAAACACAGTTAACAATGTGGGTGACAGAGACAAATCAGGTTGACCGATATCCTTCCAACATGGTAGTGACATCACGCAAGTTGAGGCACCCTCATCTACCATCGTTTGAAAAATATTTTGTGTCAATGATTTTATGGCATGCACCACTACTATTTGGAAAGTGACATGGTAAGGCAAACAAGGTTTATGATCAGAAGGGTCAAAGATGATATTTCTCGAGTTAGCTTCCTCAACAATGCCCAAGGGAGATAACAATGCTTTCCTCTATGAGGGGAAACTTTGGAGGACTTCTAGGGAAAACATCACACAAGGAGTTTGTTCCAGCCTCCATGACAAAGTAGTTCTGAGAATCCCTTTCATTCATATTATGAGAAGACTTATTAAACACACCTTTAGGGATGTGATTCATTGTTTCTCCCATAAGATTCTTAATTTGAAGAGGAGGCGATGGGTTGAAAGCTTATTTTCCTTTCTCATCATATTTTGGAATTCCGTAATTATGAGCTTTGGTCTAAAGATGAGAATTTTATCTCATCATGTATATGTCTATGGATCCATTTTTATCATTAAGTGTAGGGGCTCCCTGATTTCCCCCAGGCATGTTTATGGATGAGGAAGCTTATGTCATATTTTTCCCTTGAGGGAAAGGTTTAGTTAATACAAAATTTTTTTGGTGTTCCAAAATATTTTGATCTTCCTCAAGACGAGGGAATTGGTGAGTCAAGTTATCATCCACCCAAATATTATAGGAAAACTTCACCTTCTTCTTCTCATTTCTACCCTCACCGGCATTGAGAGCATCATATTTATCCCCCTTACCCTTCTTTCCATTGGACTTTATTTTTCCCTCTCGTTGCTGGTTACCTTTGGGATTTGTCAACTACACACTATGTACTTCCGATGTTTGGGTTGCAGGGGTATCTAAACTAGGATCTTGGATGGCCACAGTATGTTGGAGCGATAATTATTGAAGTTGATTAGAAAAATGATTCGTGGAATTGCGTTTTGATGAGCCTACTATACCATCAATATGAGGCCCATATTTCGGTTTGGTTTTTTCAAAAGTTGACCGTGGTGCATCTGGGAAAATCTCGTACAACATACTAGATTGAGAATAAATAAATTCCAGTTGATGGGCTCTCATAATAGCCTCTTCTTAGAAGAACACTCTAGGAATTCATGATGTCTTTGGAGACACGAGGAACTAAGGACTTCAGGAACCACTAGAGTAAAAATGTAGGAGGCACCTTTACTTTGGTCAATATTTTCCGATGCCACCATTCTTGGATGTGATCGGAGATGTGGACGACCTTTGTCTGCTCGAATTTGTCCAACAAATATGTGTCGGCATCATATCTCACCAATAACTGGAAATGGTTTAAGAAAACCATTCCAAATTCATTTAATTAAGAATACTTTGAGCTATTGAGCTTGATATGCCATTTCGTAGCACCCCCTATGATAGTGCATTGAAACTATCACAACTAGACATAGTCATGCTTCAACAAGTTGGAGGAGAACCACAAGTGAAATTTTGTAACATGAACGCCTGGATCTTTTCCAGGCTTGCCTTCAAAGAAAGGTATGTCTGAGCGAAACTTAGTTGGAATAGGAGGCCAACGTAGGTCATGACGGATTGGATCATTCAACAATATTGAAAAATATGGAAAATGAAGAGTTGTGAGAAAAGGTAACCTAGGTTTTGGTGGATTCAAAGGAAAATAGGATCCTGGATTTTTACTAGCACCAAGTTGCCACAAAAAGTTTTCTTACTAGCCAGGGTTCTAGTAAAAACCAGGGTCACCTTGGCCAGTATAAGGGGTTTGAGCGCTAGTATGCATCGTCGATGGATTCACATAATTCGATGACATACCTTGGGTATGGATTTCTCCCTACATGGTATTCCAAGGATCTTGGTTAGGGATGCCCCAAACTAATCCTCCTATAATAGGCATTGAACATTGCCTGAGTTTCCACTGAGTGTGAGAGGGATTTCCCTTGATCGACATCGTTAGTTTTTTTTATTATGGAGCCTCCCTCACCTAATGTTACCCAACCCATGGTCTCTACTCAGCCCATGGGAATGAATCATTTTGCATTACCGAGTGGTACATTGAATCATAGTACCTAGTCTATGTCTTGGGCCTCTAATCCTTTGTCTTTTGGGATGCTAGACATGACTTCTCACTTTTCATCCTTTGTTTCGTCATCTCATGTGAATCCTAGTCTTGGGTCTAGGGGCATGACGCCTCCTTATACTCCCTTTTATTTTGGTGGGGGTCATATCCCTCAACCAAGTCCCACAATAGGAGGTTATAATCCTCCTTCCTCTGGACATAATCCTAGCTACACTTTTCCAGGATCAAATGCTCAAATGGGTGGTCCTTATAATTCTTATATTCCATCCATCCATCCATCCTTTTTCCTCTATGATTATTCCTACGAATTATTTTCTCATGGAAAATGTCCCTCTTACCTCTGGTCTTTCATCCAGTGGGATTCAGTTTTATGGTATGGGAAACCCCCCCCGCATGGATTTCCTTTGTCTGGGGGCAACATATATCCTCATATGAGTAATCCTTATCATGTAACATTCTCCTTGCAAGTGGCTTCCTTGGTAATGATTCCCTTACAACCATTTATGAATTAATTCAGAGGAGGATATTATCCTATTGGAAAGGGCCATGTTATATACCATAACCCTATTTGGCCTATGATCTCTCAAAACCAGTATTTCTCAATAGCATGGGCTCACACGACACAACCCTAAATCCCATTTTTTGCCATGTTAAATCTGCCAGACTTGTCAAAATTGATGAATGACCGAGTGTGTCATGATCCATAATGGCCCCCTATCCCCACCAAGCTTCCCTCTGATATTCTAAAGTTTGAGGGAAAGAATGGTGAGGACCTAGGTGATCATGTGACTACCTTTGACCTATGGTGGTCATCTAACTCCCTTAATGATGATTATATTCATTTGATTCTATTTCAATACACCCTAATAGGGGTTTCCATGAAGTGGTACATCGAGATACATGGGGGAACCTACAAAAATTTCAATCAGATGGTCTTGGTTTTTCTCAGCCACTTCTAGTTTCCAGTTCGTTACGATGTCGACATAGAAATTTTATCATATTTTCATCAAGATAAATCCAACCACATCTTCGATCATATCCAAGAGTGGCATAGATGAAAAAGGTTGATCAAATATTACATTCCTCCATAGTTTCTATTGGAATGGTTCCTTAAGTATTTATTTCCTTACATTTTGAAGGATTTATCTACATCCAGGGTGACATCTAAGGAAGAGGACATCTTCAAATCCCAACAATTGGACCTTATATATGCTCAATGTGGGATGATCTATAAAATTATACATGACGCGTTATGGTTGAATTAAGATCCTAGAAAAAATCTTGGGCCTCATGTCAATGACATGATAGGCTCCAAAAATGTTAAGGCTATAGACCTGGTGACAAACCAACTGAAATATTTGTCTCTTAACCATTATGACATGATAGGCTCCAAAAATGTTAAGGCTATAGACCTGGTGACAAACCAACTGAAATATTTGTCTCTTAACCATTCTATACTAGGACAAGTTATGGCTTCATCCTCAACCACATAGTTAATGGATGTGAATTTTGTATAGTTGTCGAACCCAAACAATAACCAACAACCCTGAGGGAAAAAGAAGAAAGGATGAGGTAATAATCATAAGGTTGGGAAAAATAATAATAATAATAAATCCAAGGATGACAATAATAATGATAAATCTAATAATAATGATGGTGAGAGAAAGAAAGAAAATAGGAAGGTGAATTTTCCATGTAAACTTTGTAAAGATGATCACCTTACCCACTTTCACCAAAAAATTGAGGAAGCCTTGAGGCTCATAGCACAACAACTTGTTGTGATGACTAACTTGTTTCAACATAACCAAAATATGACCTCAGGGGACTCCAACACCGAAAATGCATCGAGTGGGAGTCAAAACCCCTTAGCATATGATGGTGGCCATCTATGCATGAATATGGTTATGTTTGAGATTAGTATAGCCACTCGATCTTGTGATTATGGTTCTTCAAAAAAAAAATTAGGTCCAGATCCTCCCCCTCCTCCGAAAAAACCTTTACAGATTGATAAGCCTGAACCTCCACCTCATATTCTGAAAGGATTACTTAAGCACTCTTCCCACAATCCTAATTCCAGAGCCTCCCAAAATTACTTGATTTTCGAGGATTTAGACCAAACCTCATGCACAATGTTAGTTTTGGAGGTGCTCCAGATATGTCCTACACAAAGGAATGCCTTACTATCTGTGTTAGGAGATCTATACTCATGTGGCTCAAAGGTTATCATGTTTGATGTCACAGATCTTAAGCCTCACTTACCTTACAATGTGGCCTTTCAAATCCATGTGGAGTATACAAATTTTACCATCAAATGTACTGTAATTGATGAAGGTTCTTTGACATCCATGATGTATTTGGAATTTTGGAAAGCCATTGGCTCTTTTCCCCTTTCTCAAGGCATGACCATGTTAACTGCATTTGATGGAAATTATTTTATACCCCATGGTATCCTTCCTTCTTTCCCAGTCTAAGGACCTAGCTCCTGAGGAGGAGTTGGATCAGGGTTGGCCTAGGTTTACTGAAAAATATTGTACGCAACCTTAGCTGCAGATAGGGAAATAGCCATGCTAGGATTCCCTACCCCTTCCATTGAAGCCGATAGGATGATCAGCGAAATTCGAAATAAACTTCACATCATTCGAAGGTGGCGGAAAATCAAAAGTTGCCATCAAATATGAAAATAGTCCAGCACCTAAGTTTATGGTATCTTTCTGCACGTTGTCAATCATCAAGACTATGGATGCCCTTAATGAAGGATAATTACGGGAGAAGGATAACCGATCAACAATTATTATCCTTCCTTCATGAGGAAAACATATGACCTAAAAAACAGTGGATAAAAACGTTGTCATTGTGTAGGTCCAACTTCTTCCTAAAAAAAGGTTGTATTCGAGAAGCACATCAACCACTTCGACCTCGACACACATAGTTTTTCCCTCCAACTGCATGGGGAAGGAGGGGATTATAGACACACATAGTTTTTCCCTCCAACTGCATGGGGAAGGAGGGGATTATACCATTCAGTCTAAAAGAATGACCATCAAAAACAGTTAACAATGTGGGTGACAGAGACAAATCAAGTTGACCGATAGCCTTCCAACATGCTAGTAACATCACACAAGTTGAGGCACCCTCATCTACCATCGTTCGAAAAATATTTTATGTCAATGATTTCATGGCATACACCACTACTATATGGAAAGTGACGTGGTAAGGAAAACAAGTTTTATGATGAAAAGGGTCAAAGATGATATTTCTTGAGTTAGCTGGCTCAACAAAACCCAAGGAAGACAACAATGCTTTCCTCTATGAGGGGAAACTTTGGAGGACTTCTAGGGTAGACATCGCACAAGGAGTTTGTGCTAGCCTCCATGACATAGTAGTTCTGAGAATCCATTTCATTCATACTATGAGAATCCTTCTTAAATGCACCTTTAGGGATGAGATTCATTGTTTCTCCCATAAGCTTCTTAATTTGAAGAGGAGGTGATGGGTTGGAAGCTTCTTTTCCTTTCTCATCATATTCTAGCATTTCGTAATTATGAGCTCTGGTATGAAGATGAGAATTTTATCTCATCATGTATATGTCTGTGGCTCCATTTTTATCATTAAGCATGGGGGCTCCCTAATTTCCCCCAGGCATGTTTATGGATGAGGAAGCTTATGCCATATTTTTCCCTTGAGGGAAAGGGTTAGTTGGATGAGGAAGCTTATGCCATATTTTTCCCTTGAGGGAAAGGGTTAGTTAGCACAACATTTTGTTGTTGTGCCAAATTATTCTGATCTTCCTCAAGCCAAGGGCATTGGTGAGTCAAGTGATCGTCCGCCCAAATCTTACCGGAAAAATTCACCTTCTTCTTCTCATTTTTACCCTCACCAGCATTGAGAGCATCATATTTACCCCCCTTACCCTTCTTTCCATTGGAATTTATTTTCCCCTCTGGTTGTTGGTTACCTTTGGGATTTTTCAACTACACACTATGTACTTCCAATGTTTGGGTTGCGAGGGTATCTGAACTAGGATTCTGGATGGCCACAGTATGTTGGAGCGATAATTATTGCAATTGGTTATCCAAATGATTTGTGGACTTGCTTTTTGATGAGCCTACTATACCATCGATATGAGGCCCATATTTCAGTTTGGTTTTGTCAAAAGTTGACCGTGGTGCATCTGGGAGAATCTCGTACAACATACCAAATTGAGAATAAATCAATTCTAGTTGATGGGCTCTCATAATAGCCTCTTCTTAGAAGAACACTCCAGGAATTCGTGATGTCTTTGGAGACACAAGGAACCAAGGACTTCAGGAACCACTAGAGTAAAAATGCAGGAGGGACCTTTACTTTGGTCAATATTTTCTGATGCCACCATTCTCGGATGTGATCGGAGATGTGGACGACCTTCATCTGCTCGAATTTTTCCAACGAATATGTTTCGGCATCATATCTCACCAGTAACTGGAAATGGTTTAAGAAAACCATTCCCAAGTCGTTAAATTAAGAATACTTTGAGATATCGAGATCGATATACCATTTCGTAGCACCCCCTATGATAGTGCGTTGAAACTATCACAACTAGACATAGTCATGCTTCAATGAGTTGGAGGAGAACCATAAGTGAAATGTTGTAACATGAACACCTGGATCTTTTCCAGGCTTGCCTTCAAAAAAAGGTATGTCTGAGTGAAACTTAGCTGGAATAGGAGGCCAACATGGATCATGATGGATTGGATCATTCAACAATATTGAAAAATATGGAAAATGAAGAGTTTTCAGAAAAGGTAACCTAGGTTGTAGTGGATTCAAAGGAAAAGAGGATCCTGGATTTTTACTGGCACTAGGTTGCCACAAAAAGTTTGCTTACTAGACAGGGTTCTGGTAAAAACCAGGGTGGCCTTGGCCAGTATAAGGGGTTTGCGCACTAGTATGCATCATCAATGGATTCACATAATTCAATGACATACCTTGGGTAGGGATTTCTCCCTACATGGTATTCCAAAGATCTTGGTTAGGGATGCCCCAAACTGATCCTCCTATAATAGGCACTGAACATTGCCTGAGTTTCCACTGAGTGTGAGAGGGGTTTCCCCTGATCGACATCGTTAGTTGTTTGGATTATGGATCCTCCCTCAACTAATGTTACCCAACCCATGGTCTCTACTTAGCCCACGGGAATGAATCCTTTTGCATTATCAAGTGGTACACCGAATCAGAGTACCTAGTCTATGCCTTGGGCCTCTAATCCTTTCTCTTTTGGGATGCCAGACATCACTTCGCACTTTTCATCCTTCATTTCATCATCTCATGTGAATCCTAGTTTTGGGTCTAGGGGCATGACACCTCCTTATAATCCCTTTTATTTTGGTGGGGGTCATATCCCTCAACCAAGTCCCATGATAGGAGGTTAGAATCCTCCTTCCTCTAGACGCAATCCTAGCTACACTTTTCCAGGATCAAGTGCTCAAATGGGTGGTCCTTATACTTCTTATATTCCATCCATCCATCCTTGTTCCTCTATGATTATTCCTACAAATTATTTTCTCATGGAAAAACTCCCTCTTACCCCTAGTCTTTCATCTGGGGGAATTCGGTTTTATTGTATGGGAAACCCCCCCCGCATGGATTTCCTTCGTTTGGGAGAAACATATATCCTCATATGAGTAATCCTTATCATGTCGCTTTCTCCTTGCAAGTGGATTCCTCATTAATGATTCCCTTACAACCATTTATGAATTAGTTCAGAGGAGGATATTATCCTACTGGAAAGGACCATGGTATATACCATAACCCTATTTGGCCTGTGATCTCTTAAAACTAGTATTTCTCGGGAGCATGGGCTCACATGCCGCAACCCTGAATCCCATTTTTGGCCATGTTAAATCTACCAAACTTGTCAATATTGATGAATGAATGAGTGTGTCATGATCCGTCATGGCCCCCTATCCCCACCAAGCTTCCCTCTGATATTCCAAAGTTTGAGGGAAAGAATGGTGAGGACCTGGGTGATCATGTGACTACCTTTGACCTATGGTGGTCATCTAACTCCCTTAATGATGATTATATTAATTTGAGTCTATTTCAACACACCCTAATAGGGGTTTTCATGAAGTGGTACATCAAGATACATGGGGGAACCTACAGAACTTTCAATCAGATGGTCTTGGTTTTTCTCAACCTCTTCTAGTTGCCAGTTCGTTACGATGTCGACATAGAAATTTTATCATCTTTTCATCAAGATAAATCCACCCACATCTTCGATCATATCCAAGAGTGGCGTAGATGAAAGAGGTTGATTAAATATTACATTCCTCCAAAGTTTCTATTGGAATGGTTCCTTAAGTCTTTATTTCCTTACATTTTGAAGGATTTTTCTACATCCAGGGTGACATCTAAGGAAGAGGACATCTTCAAATCCCATCAATTGGACCTTATATATGCTCAATATGGGATGATTTATGAAATTATCCCTGACGCGTTGTGGTTGAATTAAGATCCTAGAAAAAATCTTGGGCCTCATGTCGATGACATGATAGGCTCCAAAAATGTTAAGGCTATAGACCTGGTGACAAACCAACTGAAATATTTGTCTCTTAACCATTTTGTATCAAGACAAGTTATGGCTTCGTCCTCAACCACACAGTCAATGGATGTTCATTTTTTAAAGTTGTCGAACCAAAACAATAACCAACAACCTTGAGGGAAAAAGAAGAAAGGATGAGGTAATAATCGTAAGGGTGGGAAAAATAATAATAATAATAAATCCAAGGATGACAATAATATTGATAAATCTAATAATAATGATGGTGAGAGCAAGAAAGAAAATGGGAAGGTGAAGTTTCCATGTAAACATTGTAAAGATGATCACCTTACCCACTTGCGCCCAAAAATTGAGGAAGCCTTGAGGCTCATAGCACAACAACTTGTTGTGATGACTAACTTGTTTCAACATAACCAAAATATGACCTCAGGGGCCCCCAATACCGTAAATGCATCGAGTGGGATTCAAAACCCCTCAACACATGATGGTGGCCATCTATGCATCAATATGGTTATGTTTGAGATTAGTATATCCACTCGATCTTGTGATTATGGTTCTTCAAAACTTTTTTTAGGTCCAGAGCCTCCCCCTCCTCCAAAAACACCTTTGCAAATTGATAATCCCGAACCTTCACTTCATATTCGGAAAGGATTACTTAAGCACTCTTCCCACAATCCTAATTCCAGAGCCTCCCAAAATTACTCGATTTTTGAGGATTTGGGCGAAACCCCATGCACGATGTCAGTTTTGGAGGTGCTCCAGATATGTCCTACACAAAGGAATGCCTTACTATCTGTGCTGGTAGATCTATACCCATGTGGCTCAAAGGTTATCAAGTTTGATGTCATAGATCTTAAGCCTTGATTACCTTACAACGTGACCTTTCAAATCCATGTGGAGTATACAAATGTTACCATCAAATGTATTGTAATTGATGAAGGTTCTTCGACATCCATGATGTATTTGGATTGTTGAAAATCCATTGGCTCTCTGCCCCTTTCTCAAGGCATGACCATGTTAACTGCATTTGATGGAAATTATTTTATACCCCATGGTATCCTTCCTTCTTTCCCAGTCTAATTAGGTAGAAATACTATGGAGGTTGAGGTTGAGGTGGTTGATGCACCTCTCGACTATAATATTTTACTAGGGCGTAATTGGACTTACTCTATGACAACCATTGTTTCATCGGTTTTCCACATATTATGCTTTCCTCATGAAGGAAAGATTGTGACTATTGACCAATTGTCCTTTGCGCATCCTGGTCCTATTGCATCGGTGGGGAATTCGTTCCCCATTATTGATAGTTCTTAGAAATCAACTAAGAATGTTGGTGTCGGGATGTATTCCTCCTTGATGTCTACTTTTGATTTCACGACACCAATTTCATACATTAATGTTGTCTCTAGTGAGTCTTTGTCATCATTGAGGTCTATTTCTTTCTGTACTTCATATTTCAATGACCCTTGGACCCTACCTTCTCCGACTATGTCGTATGAAGGTAATTCACACATCGGGATGGTGATGTTGTTGTCTACAGTAGAAATTGTGTATCGTGCTATACAAGAAGCTACTGCTGACCTAGATCCTTCCTCCTCGTGAAAGGATGACGTGGATCCTATATTAGAGCCCATATGGGTTGTACAATCATATTTTTCACATGATTTCCTTGATGATGCTTTACCCTTATATGAAGAAATCTTATAGGCCATGTCTGGTCCTGATAGGCCTTGGGACAATATGCATCATAGATCCTATTTTCTCCCAAATCTTGTGAGGATTGAACATGATGAGTTTAGGTCCATTCTGAATGATATGGCTAGTCACGCGATGGTTACATTAGATATGCATGGTATATATGTTGAAGGAGACATGGTGAACATTTCTCCTACCATCACGATCGACTTCTCTTGAACCCCTAGTAAAATAAACAACGTATATATCAGTGCAGATTGTTTGACTGAAGAAATTTAGATCTACACTGATCTCTTCAATGAATTCTGAGATGTATTTTCTTGGTCATATGAAGAGATGATAGGGATTGACCCTGATATTGCGAAACATGAAATTAAAACTTATCTAAATGCTAAACTTTTTCGACAATGAATTAGAGATGTAAATCCTAGGAAGGCTCCCATTATCAAGGCAGAGTTGGAGAAGTTGCTCAATGTCATCTTCATCTACCCTATTCCCTTGACCAAATGGGTGTCCAAAATTGTTCCCATAGATAATAAGAAATTAATCGTCTGAATATGTATGGATTGTAGGGACCTGAACAAAGCCTGTCCTGAAGATAACTTCCCCACTCCCTTTATTTACCAGATTATTGATGAGTGTGCGAAAAGAGAATTCTTTTCTTTTATGGATAGATTTTCAGGTTATAATCACATTCAAATCAAACCTTAGGATCAACACAAGATGAATTTTATTTGTCCTTGGGGAACCTTTGCATACCGAAAAATGCATTTTTGTCTTAAAAATGTCAGAGCGACCTTTCAACGTGCCATGACCTTTACGTTTCATGATCTTAAGCATATTGTAGAGCCTTATATAGATGAGCTTCTTGCTCACTCTCGCAAGAGGGTAGATCATTCGACTCACATTCGACTTGTATTTGAAATATGTTGTTATTATCACATTCAGTTGAAACCTCACAAATGCATGTTTTTCATTAGGTCTAACCGCCTTTTAGGATTCATAATTTTTGAGCATGGGATCATGGTGGATCCTATGAAGGTTGAGGTAATACTTTGATTGTCTCCCCCATGCAACATTCGAAAACTTCAGGGTTTACAGGGGAAGGCTAACTTACTGTGTCAATGTGTAGAAAAATATGCCAAAATAAATAAGGTTTTCATGTGTCTCTTAAATAAGGAAACTCTGTTCATATGGGATGAGCGAGCCTAGGAATCCTTCGATGCTCTTAAGAAATCCTTGGTATCAGTGCCTCTATTGAAGCTCCCAGACTACAGTAGAGATTTCCTGATTTACATTGTCACATCTGAAGGGACGATTGGTATGGTTCTTGTTCATGAAGATGATGAGCCCCATGAGCATGTTATCTATTACCTCAATTGAAATCTAGTTGGTCCTGAACTTAAATACTTGCACATAGAGAAGATAGCCTTAGTTGTCATACATATGGTTCATAAATTATGTTACTATATATTACTCTACAAGAATACCGTGGTTGTTGATATAAGTCTATTTAAATATTTTTTTACAAGGTGTATCATAGGGGGTAAATACAATAAATGGATTGTTATTTTTCAAGAATTTGATCTTGATTTTTCTTCCGTGAAATCCAAGAAATCGCTAGTTTTTGTGGAACTAATGTCAGACTTCCCTAGGTTGGATGAGGATATTTTTCATGATGACTCATTCACGATTGAATATATCTTATTTATCTCATATTTGGACCCATAGAATGGAAATATTATAATATACCTTCAAAATCTGAATCTTTCCCAACATCTATCGAGAGACGACCAATAATGTATACTCTATCAGGCCAAGAACTACCTTATTATCAGTGACACGTTGTATCATTGAGGGGAAGATGCTATTTTGCATCATTATTTGACTCACGAGGAGGCTGAGGCTGTTCTCAATGACTATCATAGTGGGGCATGTGGTGGCCACTTATCTGGGCTTGCGATAGCCCAAAAGATATTGCAAGTTAGTTATTTTTGGCCGTCAATTTTTAAAGATTACGTTGATGCAGTCAAGAAGTGTCACCCTTGCCAAGTGTTCTCTTGTAAAATGCGCTCACACGCCACCCCTCTTCATCCATTCATTACCATCAATCCCTTCACTAAGTGGAATGTGGATTTCATGTACTTACACCCAACCTCGGCTGGGGGGCACCATCATATTATCGTGGTCATGGATTATTTTACTAAATGGGTTGAGGCCATGCCTATCATTAAATCTAACGGTGAGAATGAAACACTTTTCACATTCAATCAAATTATAGCTCGGTTCTAAATCCTAAAAGAGAATGTCATTGATTATGGGAGTCACTTCCAGAATGTGATGATGACAGAGTTAGCATAAAAACTAGGGTTCACACACGATCATTCTTCCCCCTATTATCCCTAGGAAAATGGACAAGTAGAGGCCATGAATAAATCTCTAAAGACCATTTTGAAAAAACTATCAGGCAGAGTAAATCTAACTAGAATGTGATTCTTTACCCTGCACTATGGGCATACTGAACAAGGGTAAATACTTCCACTGGTTTCTCATCGTTTCAATTATTCCATGGTGTGGAGTCGATTCTTCCTATTGAGTGTGAAATCCCTTCCCTTAAGTTGGAAATCGCGCTCCTACCTAACACGACCAATATTGAAGATCGCCTTGTACACCTAGAGCACCTTAATGAGCAGCGTTGAGATGCATCTAGGGCGATTGAAGAAACAAATCGATGTGTTAAGCTCCAATACAATAATTTTGTCTATCCCCGATAGTATGATGAGGGTGACTTGGTCCTTCTTTATGACCAAGCTAAGGATCCACTAGGGGAAGGAAAGTTTAACCCCATGTGGCAGGTCCTTATATCGTGTGATGTGTCCTCGAGAAAAGAGCTTTCAAATCAAAATATTATCAGGGGAATGTGATGGACGAGCCAAGAAATGGGATCTACCTTAAAAGGTATTACACTTTATCCTTCAAGCTTGGGCGTGACCTTTGTATATTAGTGTATGTTAGTGTATATACTTATTTTTATTCTTTTGTGTTGTCGGCTTGATTATTGAGTTTTCCCTTGGTTGGAAGATGTCAACGAAACATATGGTGTACTTAGGATTTGCAGAAGGTGCCAGTTTTCATACGCGGAACATGGATTCTTTTGCTTGGGTTATATATTCACCCGAGGGACAACTAGTGTCTTCATGTGGCATTTTTCTAGAGCCATAGATGAATAATGTGGTCGAGTATAGAGTCGTTATAAAGGTATTATGTGACACCATTTCACATGGTTTTCGATATTTAGAGGTTCGTATGGATTCTGAGTTAGTTGTATGTCAGTTGAATGACAGTTATCGAGTGAGAGATCCTACATTACTTTGACGTTTCCTATGGGTACGACTTTTGGAACAATATTTTGATTTTATTACTTATAATCACATCCATAGAAGTTCTAATCAAGTATCTGATGCATATTCTAATTACATTTTAGATTGGAATTTTCCACATAACTAAGTAAAGAAAAAACACATTCATACATTTATTCATTTTAAGATATGCAAGTAAATTCAAAGACCAAATTTGTTTTTATATATTTCATTCTTTAAAGTCCAAAAAATATGGTGGCATAGTACAAAATTGGGCTCATGCCCTCAAAATACATATACGACCAGTGCATTGCATAACCATGGCATCTAATCCTGGGGTCCTGGATGTGTGTCATGATAGTGCACTACGACATTTGCAAGATGCTGAAAGAGTCCCACCCATGCACGGGGTACACCCACCACCTACCTCTACATCACCTCTGGAAAATCCTCCACTTCGACCATAGGAATCCTGTGCATTAGATGAGATAGGTTTCCCTGCACATTCTTGAGAACTCTCTCTCTCCATACCTACCTACCATATCATATCCTTGGCACCTGCATTAATTTCGTGGATACCCATTTGGTCTTCACAGACCTAGATCTGCATAAGAAAATAACCATTAATACATGATACCATACAAAAATATTTGCGTTTTTGCTTACATTTATCAAATTGAAAAACACAAAAAATTAAATATATAAAAAAAAATTCTCACTGATCTCTCCAAAGGTGGATCCTGGTGGAAATGGCATGTCACAATCCCCTTGGTAGTCAATCCCCTCATAGGCATAGTCATTGATGGCTATTATCTTTCATCACCACTAGTGAAAGAACTCATCATTGTAGGGGGTTGGCACCCTACCACCTCCCAACTGCCCCATCACCTCGGTCCACCATGACATGGATGGATCATGTAGACCATGTGGATTAATATATACTCTAAGGGTCAGATATGGAACCCTCTCAAAGAAAAAAATACATAGAATGGATGTGAACTCGAAGTTCCTCATTCTCCCAAGTTTGCAGTCCACCAGTTGGCTCTTCATGTTGGTTAGTAGTGAGGTGCACCAATCATAAATCGTGGGTCTCAAACAATCCACATCATAGAACATAAGCGACATCGACACCTGGTGCAATGAGGCCGACCCTGATATTTGTGTGAGTACTAATATGACGATCTTTAGAATCAGTTTCTCAATCACCCTGATTTTTGGGCCCTCATATCTCTTTCCACTACAGCATCAACCTCCTTTTGCTCCCTTTCTCTTCATTTGATAACCATCCTGCAAAGGAAACATCAAATTTTGACTCATTTTTTATTAAAAACCTTGTGTCGAGAGTTCTACGGGGGCTACCATTATGAAATTCACATATAGGGATTGATGTACACAGGTAGGATTCAATTTTCCCACATACATGGGGTCATGTATGAAATCTAGTAAACTATAGCCCGCATACTCCCTAGTTTTCAATGTACAACCTCTTAAACTCAAAATTTTAGCACTAAAAATGACAATTAAACCATGGAAATTGAAGAGAATAGGATGAACACTTACTTGGTCTAGACGGTTTCCAATTCCATTGATTGTATCTCTTGAAATTGTCAATGGAATATCATGGGTAAAATTTCCTCAAAAGCACTATGTGGGTGAAAAATTCAAATGACATGCTAAACAATTCTGATTTTTACTATTTGTAGATCATTTTTACCCAATTTATATTTCTTTTACCCTATCTTTCCTATTTTGACTAGATGGACTAATAGTGCATTGTAATACCTAGTTTGAAGTGGTTTTTTCTAGGGTGTTTTATGTATTTCCATCATCATGTCACTTGTTTATGCCTCCTACAGGTATATTCCATCACTGACATATAGTATAGGTTCTCACCCCGCTTTGCATTTTTGCATCGTCCTATGACCATGATTCATATTCCCTAGGTATGAAACCATTTCTTAGAGACACAAAAATTTCTTGTTGCTACTAGAAGTGTCATTATTAAGTGGTAGAGACTTACCAAACTTGGGTACCCTAGTTAGAACACTTTTTTCATTTGACACCCATGCAAAATTTACTCCATAGTTCAGGGAGTTCCTTATAGTCTTGATATGACTTTGCATTTGAACCTTATTTTATTACTCTTCTGGCCACTACCTATGGGACTCCCACCGAGTCTTTGTTAATCTCTTTTCTGACTCCCCAAAAAATGAAAATATTGTCGAGTGAACTTATCTCTTTCACACTCGTTAAATGTATTTGAAATGATGTCTATTTTGGTATAAGTTTAACCCTTTTCCAGACCAAATAGACTACTTATGAAAAATGAATATTCTAGTCACCATTGGCTAGAAGAGTTATCCTGAGTATTATTTTATACTTTTTTGGGCCTAGGGGACTAACATCTACAAAAAAAGACACTCTTTGAGTTAATTTTTAATTGCATCCCATCCTACTTGCATTGTTGAGCCTAATTCAAGCTCCCTCTTTCTCGTTATAGGCCTCTTTACCCAACAATTCTCAACATTAGCCAAGTAGTGCCTTCCATATATCCTTTGCAACTTGACAACCCTTTACCTATATAGGAAACATGCCCTCAAGTGTCCATGTCCCGCATGTGTTCCCTTGCATTGAGCATAGTTATGTTCCACTGTTTGGAACTAGTTTCTTACTCACAACACTCGTTTACTCTCCTATATCATAGCATTTCATTTACTATGAAAAAACCAAAAAAAGACAGGTGGGAAAATAATATTATCTCCTATCGACAACATTTGTGTCGCCTTTGAACAGAGCACAAACTCTTGAGTCTATTTCATCCAAGGTTTGGGTTCAATGTGGCCTTAAGAAGCTGAACTCGTTACTTAGAGTCTACTCCTCCAAATGGTTATTCTTCCAGTCCCTATGGAGAGTTTGTTAATGCCTCTTGCATCACAATTTTTTTTGAATGATCAATGTTACGTCTATGATGCCTGAGTTATCCATCTATCTCATGCTCTTGTTCAAAGAAAGTATAATCCTATATCATCCATTCCTCATAACTCTTTACATTGCATTTCATCCATCCGCTTACAAGTGAATCTCAGAATCACATGAAGCTATTGTCCTACCTTGCACTCTGGGCCTACTTTAATTACTGGTAGGTAACCTTGAACCCATTAGATGACATCTCCTCATTGGTAATTGATTGGGGGGATTACCTTGTGTTTGATGACAATAAATCTATTCACACATTGGGATTCATGTAGTGTCTTGGATTCATTATCCCTATTGGTGGTTTCCTCGCCTTTGTTGGAAATTTTCATCATTGGATGCTATTCAGAGGGTCTCTTTCATGTACTACTTTCATATGGTGCATGCGAGAGATGCACATGGTTGTTGGTATGTGAACATACTATTCTTATGAGCTCCTCCTAATCATCAAGCTATTGATTTGTACTAGGCACTAGATGATGAGAGATTCCTTGATGCTCCCCTTTCAACAGATCTCCTTCCATCAAATTCAACTTATCTATTATGGAATCAATATTTAGATACATATGAGTACCTAGAGACTTGCAGTCACCAATGGAAGTTTCTCCCTCCATCGACAGTTGGGACTACATCAATGTCTCTTGATCAATGGATTCTTCAAGTGTTCGACCTCAACACCATTATTCACACTTGTTGAATGTACTCGGTGCCTTGAAACCTACTTTCAATATCAATGGGTTGTCTCGCGTTTGTTAACGGTATACCTCAATGACCAGTAATCAAACAAAGTCTCATTTTGTTTGACTTCAACTCCTTTATTCACATAATGTATAATTGCACCCTTGGCGGATAGTGTAGAAGACCTCCAATTTATTGTAGAAACACTCCATATCTATTGTTGTATTTCATTGGACCAATATCTATATGACTTCAGTGATCATGGAAGATCATATTGTACTCCATTGTATATAGATATCTTTGATTGATTTTGAGATTGGACTCCATTATGTCTTTTTCGTTACTATGAAAACTTATGGAATATGTCCACTTTGTATTGTATATTCATGGCCATGAGAAACTATTTGATATATATCCACATGGATTTGCAGTGTAATTCATATTTGCAGCCATGTGTACAGAGTCAATATGAATTGTAATATTCTGATGAGTAATTAGTTCTTCTATATAGTCAATATGAATTGTAATATTCTGATGAGTAATTAGTTCTTCTATATGAGTCTTCATTCCTCCACTTATGGGAATTATAATGTATTTCGGCCATCACAGATACTTCTCCGACCTCACACATTAGGGGGCATATGTTGAAGAAAACTTTTCCACACTCCATGCATCTTTCTTTGATGGCCTTCCATTTCCCTCTATAGAATTAATTTCCCCTTTTTTCTCACTCCAGAGTCAAAAATACAATTTCTTTTCCATATACGTGAGCCACAGCTAGACAACTCGTGTATACACAGGTTGCTCCATTACAACCCATGTACATTGGGTTTTGTCCTAAAAAATTAAAAAATATTTTAGGTTTCCATGCCATGTCACGAGATCCATGATCCTTGACCTTCCATATATTGGAAATGCTCTAACTTGACCCTTCAATTCCGTTTGAAGGCTATAAATTGAGCCATATACAAGCCTTGAATATAATTCATTGTTGAGAGAAAAGACAATTTGGAGAAATTTCATCTCATATTGAGTCTACATCCCTTTGTCCTTGAAAGTATGAACTTCTTGTGTTCAGCCCCCAAGATCTTCCTATCTTGAGATGGATAACCTCATTGACTCCTACTACTTGTGGGCTTGCCTTTATGGAGCATTGAAGTGGTGAAGGCCCAATTGGAGGGACTTAGTTTCTTGGTTCCTATATGTGTCATTACAGAAGTTTGTCACGTATCTACTTTTATTGATTACATTAATATAAATAAGTTTTTTTCTCATCCAATTATACATCGCAAATATTTGTATTACTTTCCATGGGCATATTTGTTATGTATGTTAATGGATTATCCTAGTTTATATGCTAACATACTATATAATTTGCACATGATTGTGTATCTTGTATGTTGAGGACAAGTTGCAGGTATAAATCTTTGGGTTATGGCCTCAATTGTGGTCTTCTTTAGACATACAGACGAGGTAGGCTTCTAGCCTTCTCTTGTTAAAATTTTCATTTATGTAGCATACTTGAGATTAAAGTTGATTTATGGGTGTTGTTTTGTTTGTTGTGGTTTTCCCCTAGCCATAGAGATATTTTCCTCATAACACCATGGGAGGTCATATATATCTTATGGCCAAATAAAACTCTTCATCATTTCATCCAATGCATCCATTAGCTGTCGACGATTTCTCTTGGCGAACTTTAACACTTAAGAAAATTTTTGACCTTTCTATGATTGATCTAGACTGTGGATCTGATCCATTTTACAACCCCTGATTTAATATTGGTCATTTATCCCATCAACCTTTCAAATGGATGAATCTTTAAGAATTTTTAAATTTATCATGACGAATCCCAATAGTCAATTTCACGTAAAAAAAGAGATCTCGGTCGTTGATCCATCAAACTTCCTGTAACTCTGCAGGTGGCCATTAAAACTTGAATTTCAACCATTCCACATCGAATTTCAATATTTAACTTAACCACTCTACTCCATTAACCTTTTAAAACCATCCAGAGTAATTCAAACTCATATTTTGCCCATGAATTTGGGGATTTCTCTCCAAATTCTTTGTTTTTCCCCAAATTGGTCACAAACAAAATCTGCAATAGAGAAAATACTCTTAAAAATGAAATTGCAACTAGCTAAAACAAGTTCATTTACAATTAGTTGATTTCATGTAGCTTACAACTACGAATTAAAATAGATTTAGGTATTGTCTACAATCATAAAATAGAAGCATCTACAACATGCTAATAGTTGACATGAAATGCAACTAAAAAACTCATTACAACAACATATAAATCATTCTCATTTACACAGAGTTCATGCACAATAACAACACATGTAAATAACTCAATAACAAGATAAAACACTTATCTTTAAACAAGAGGTGTGCAACCAGATTATTGGGCAAGAAGTTCCACCCAACCATAGACTAATTGTCCCAAATATCAATAACCAGCCACCCCCAAGATGAGGCTAGAAATCCATAAAAGAGGGCAGTTTCTCACAGTCCACTCACAACTCATAAAACTCACAACCCAACTGCTATTCTCCTACAACTATCTTGATTTTCCACCAAATCTCTTCCTCTTGACCTGTCCAACCCAAGGAATGTACCACTTCACTGATCTCAGTCCCTTAGGCATCCCATTTCTTTATCAAGGTCTCTCTAGAACAAACAAATAGGAATCTCTCAGCTGGGAACTCAAGGTAAATTGTTGCTAGGAAAAATATCAGCAAACCAACAACAACCACTTGTTGTTTTAGTGCAACTCACACATGAATTGACTCTTCAAGCTTGACAAACTGTCTCTTCATTTTTCTAGCTCCAATTCACTCCAATTACACTCCAACTTGCTCTAGAATTTTCCTCCATGGCTGCACCAGCTCCCAAGCTCTCTATCTTTCTCTCTACTTTCTTCTCATGCAAAAAAACTCAATGTGTAAAACTGTTTTCCCAACCCATATGAATTTCCTCTCCTTTGGATTTCTTGCTTGACTCATAGACTTCCCCAAGATGATTGTACTCAACCCCCATGTGCCCAATAAATTTTTTATGTGACCACTCAAACCCACCCTCTTACATGTATTCAATGATTGGATTTGGGTACACTCAATTAGAAATGGGAAGGTTCATATACAAATAGCAAATTTAGGAAAATGGGTT
>CBVK0100262641.1:0-14426 GCA_900067695.1 Picea abies
ATTAGTTTTGGAGTTAATTTTGAGTTGTTTATTAACAACAGTACCAGATGTCGAGGGAACGGTTTCAATTAAGTTATGATTTCAACTCCAAAAAAAAACAGTGCTACTGGTAGCATTGATTTTTTATTCGAGGGTAAATTTTAAAGTCTTTGTCCACAATGACATCAGTTGTTAACGCAACAGGTATAAATTTTAAACATCGTAAAAATTAATGTGGATACATTATGGATAAGAAGATTTAAAATATCAAAAACAACCTAAAAAGGCAGGGGGGTGATACCAGTAGCACAACTTTTCAAAATGAGATAAAAAAATGTGACCCCCCAAAAAATGAGAACTCTGTAGAGTTCTCGTTAAGTTGGTAACTATGTTATTTTTGAAACTACCACCACTCAACATATTCGCAAATATAATAGTTTGTTCACCTTGAAATGTTCCCCTCAGCTCTCTTATCTATCCACTTCCTACAATTTTAGCAGTTTACCTACCTAAGATTACTCTTTCCATCGGTCCTCTCACCCTCCAATGTTGCACCATCTAACCATTGATTATTCTCTCCTCACCATTTCCTCTTCGTTTGACCTAACCCTTGTTTCCAACTCTAATTCTCCTGACCTCCACGCTCAAAATTTGGCCTCGTAGCCTTACGATCCCACTCTCCCCCCTCTTCCTTCGCATAATTCAAAATCCTATTCTTCTAATCCCTCCCCCTTTATCTACTCATCCCCCGGTCTCTCTCTTCCTTGTAATAATAACTTGTGCCCTTTATCCATAGATAACACCACTAATTTCATTGTCTCCCCAGATAACCCTAAATTGGGTTGTTCCCCCTTTCCTTGTCTTTGACCACCAATCTTCCTCCTCGGTCCCCTGCCACTGTCATAAACTTATCCTCTTTCGTTTTTGATCCACCCTCCCTTCACCTTTTAGAGAAAGGATTTAATTTTCCCCTTCTTCTTCAATGTATTCCCCTCAAAGATGTTATTAGCTCAATCGAATATGTAACCCAAAACCTTCACCCTCACGAAGTGAAAGAAATTAGGAAAGATTCTGGTAGAATTCTCGAGTGTGTCAAACCTCCTAAACCCAATCTAAGTAAAGATGAATATCAATCTATTCAACATCTTAATAATAATTGTGACATCATTATCTTCAAAAATATTGATAAAGGTAACACCATCATCATCACGAATACCTCAGACTTTGAATCCAAAATTCTAAACCTCCTTTCCTCTTCTTCTTACAAACCTCTCGCAAAAATTCCTTTGAATACCATCACTAACTTGGTCACTAAATCCATTAAATCTTCCTTCCTCTCTAGAACCAAACATTCAAAAGCAATTGATTCCCCATAACCCAAAAACCCCCCGAATAGATGGACAACCAAAAATGCACAAAAAAGGCATTCCCCTCAGACTCATAGTTAGCGCTATTGGTGCCCCCACCCATGCCCTTTCCCGCTTTTTGGCTATCAAACTTAAATCCTTTACTGGAAAAACTTCCTCCTTCATTAAAGACTCCTCTGACTTTATCCAAAAAACTCATGATCTTCAACTCGATGACCAAGACTTACTAGTCCATTTTGATGTCGTCTCTTTTTTACCAAAATTCTTGTCCTTGAATCATTAGATCGCATTTCCAAGATGGTGGACCATGAAACCCTAAACCTAATTGAAATATTCCTTGCCTTTTCCTTCTTCACCTTTAAAGGTACTTGCTATGAACAGACCAAAGGAACAACCATGGGGTCTTCTCTATCCCCCGTGGTTGCTAACATTTTCATGGAGCACTTTGAGACCTCATCCCTCAATAGATTTTATCTCAAACCTAAATGTTGGTTTAGATTCTTCGATGACACTTTCGTTATCTAGCCTCATGGTCTCTCCTCGTTGAATTCCTTCCTTAACCATTTAAATAGCATTTCCCCCCATATCTAATTCACTATGGAAATGGAGAAGGACTAATCCCTCCCCTTTCTCAATGTTCCATATCTCGCCTCCATAATAGTTCCCTTAACGACCAATTTTATCGCAAAAAGACTCATATTGATTGATACCGTCATGCCCAATCCCATCACCATCCTGCTCAAAAGTCTATTTTCCTCAAAACTCTTGTCACTTGATCCATCTAAATCTCTGACCCCTAGTTTCTTGAGAAAGAAAAATCCCACCTAACCTAGGCCCTTTTGTCCAATGGCTACACCTCCTCTCAAATAAAAAAATCTTTCCACTCAACTTGAAACCCTAGGTTGAACTTTTCTTCCTCCTCTTCCCCCCCTCTATCTCTCCTTTACCTCCCCTACATCCAAGGCACTACTGATCACATATCCAAAATTCTTGCCAAAAAGTATATCAAAATTGTCTCCAAGCCATTTCAAAACTCTCAAACAATCCTTCAGTTCTGCCAAAGATAAATTTGACACAATGCTTGGCCCGGGAGTTTACCAAATTCCTTTCTCCTGTGGCAAATAATAAATTGGCCAAACTGAGAGGTCGTTCAAATCCTGTCTCAAAGAACACATAGCTAACACAACCCACAATCACATCTCAAAATCAATTATTGTTGAACACTCTTTCAATTCTAAACATCTAATTTGTTTTGAAAAAACCAGAATCGTAACCTTCAACATCCCATTACTCTTCTTGCATCATACACGAAGCTCTCGAAATCGAAAAACATCCTAACAATTTTAACTGTGAATATTGGTATAAACTTAGCCAATCTTGGAAACATGTCATTTGTCACATAAATCAATCAAACTAAACGTTTTCATGGATTTCTTGTGCCACCCTTTCCTCATTTGTTCCTGCGCACCCCCACCCACACCCCTTCCCTCCCCCTGCCTTTGTAAAAAATTCTCATCATTCCAATCTCTAATCAATAATTGTTTATCATCCTAAATTCATAATTATCAATTTAATCTTCCTAAATCCATGATTTTCAATTATTCTTATTCTTATCCTCTAATTAATTCTAATTATTATGTAATTAGTATTAATTATGTAATTTAATCAGTATTAATTATATAATTATTATTAACTAACCATTATTTTGTCCATTAGATGTAGCTTGGGTGGTTGGGAGGAATGATTTTTACCCTCCCCACCCAGGTTCAATTCCTTGTGAGTGACATGTTGTGCCCTTAAATGGGTCTATAAGATGCTCTTGTTGTTGAGCCCCCAATATTTCAAAAATACTCGGCAAGCATCGATATACTATCCAATAATTAATTACTCTTAATTACATTTTCCCTAACAATCATATTATCTTCACCTTTATATACCCCCCCTACACCATAACTCTTTTCATGTTTATTTCTTTAACAGTCCCTGATGATGGGTGGAGTGCCCACTCGAAACGTTGGACATTTCAAAAACTCCTTACACATTTTATTTCTAAAATTACAAACAACACAATTTTGTTATCATTTTATCACCAAAAAGTAAAACCTTACCATATTTTTCTCTGCCAAAGAATAAAATGAATATGTGTTTTGATCATACACAACTTAATGCTTGATTAAATAATTACATTAAATTTAACAGTCCTTTGTCACCATTGATTTTATCTACCTAGCATGTGCAAGTTTTAAAAAAAAGTTTTAACATATTAATTCAAACCAGAACTTGACCTTAAGTTTTCCCGATATTAGATGATATGTAGATTTAAAAAATAAGTTATTTTAAAGTAATGGAGGATACGAGTTCATATTAATCAAAAGGGTTATGGCCTTACCTGGATGACTACTTACATGCTATATTAAAAGAATCTTCTATGTATATGCATCATCAAAATGGTGTCAACCTTTAGTTTATATGATTTAATTAAGTCTTGTAAAACATGTTTATCAGTGAAGTTTAATACAAACTTGTCTTTTATTAAATGATAAAAATAAGAATTAATGTCTAGGTCAAAATTCATTGTCATTGTTAAGGATTGTTGGCCATATTGGCATGCTCATGTTTCCATCTGCATTCACTTAACAATGGTCAAATCGTCTTACATGAGGTGATGTTAATGGTGAGAGGACAACTCCAGTTTTGTTACTAGATAGCAAGGTGACACCTTTCCCACATAGCTCACACACATTTACTAGAAAATCACTTCAAAATATGATTGTATTGTGATTTGACATTGAGATTGATACTTATTTGTATAATCGACTACAAATTTAGCAAGTAATATATAATATGTTTGTGGAAGCACCACTCCTTTCTTCATGTGTGAAACCATACAATCTACACTAAGTGTGAAGTGACTAATTATAGATGTGTCTTGATCTTCAAGAGGAATTGGAGGGTGTACTCTTTCTAAATATTGTGATCGGAAAAATTTCATCCATCCTCCTACAATTTTCAACCCCCTTTCTTCATGTGCATAACTTAACAGACTACACTTTTGAGGTGACTAATTCCATATGTGTTTCAATCTTTAGGAGGAATCAGAGGGTGGAGTCCTTTTAAATGTTGTAAATGTTGTAATCAATGAGGGCTCTCCCATCCTCCTGTAAATGTTTTCTCAACTCAACCAACATGCTATCCAAATTATGCATGGATATTTCTTCTATAATTGATGTATGGGATTCCATGATCAGGATAACATTCAACTTTAAATAAGGATTAAGAAGTTGGAAGAAACTAGTTGAATATAGATCTATCTAGATTATGAGAACCATATATAGGGTTGTTCCTAAATATCACGTAGAAGACTAGAATTAATGACTATTCATTTTTCCTAGAGCCATCACAACCTTACATGAGATTTATACTTGGATGTAATGAACAGTTTTGAACATGCTTCTCTTCTTTCACAGGTTGGGTGGAGAATTTGAATATTAGATAGTCTCAAGAATGTCATCATTGTAACCCATGACATTCACCAAATCATCTTGACAATTATAAATTGATATCTTCCCATAAATTATAAAATTTGTGAGTTCTTTATGATAAATACTAACTCCATGGAGTATCAAAGGTGCCACCACTTAAACCCATTCATTCCCAAATTATCTTAAGGGTTGAATTGATATGTTGTGTATCTAAGTGTTGGTTTATTCCCTTTTATCTATCTACTCTTATTGGTCTTGATGGATTCTGATTCTAATTTTCATTGACCATTACAAATTGACCCTAGTTTAGAACTAAGAAGCTTCCCAACAAAATCCCTTAAAGACTCTCGGTCCCTCTGGTAGCCCAAAAGGAAACACAGTACACAGAGTGCACTACGCAGTCTCACACAAGATATATCTATGGGTGGTTAAAATACTCAGTTGTTTGCAACCTGGGATTGAGCGACATATGTGCTTGTGCGTCGTAACCTTTCTTAGGTCCATTTAACATCTAGTTATAATATTCATCCAATGCATGCATGTAAAATACATGTTGGCACAGGGGCAAACCCAGGGTTCAATGTTACAACAGCGCACCAACAAAACCCTAACTATCGGCCCTTTCGGCAACACCTGCAAAGAAAATGAAGTCTCACCCGAGGTAGAGGCAGGGGTGGTTGCAGGACTCAGGTGTCTACAACCTTGAAAGAGAACGAAAGGAATTATGCCACTCATGATTTAGAGTTGGCAGCCATCGTTCACGCTCTAAATAAATGGAGGCATTACCTCATAGGGAGGAGGTTTGAACTAAGGACAGACCATAACGGTCTGAGGTATTTGTTTGATCAACCAACCTTGAATGTTAGGCAAAGTAGGTGGTTAGACTTTCTTTGTGAGTATGACTTTGATATCAAGCATATCAAAGGGAAGGAAAACAAAGTGGTTGATGCACTCAGTAGGAGAGTGCATGAATTTCATGCTACAGCCATTATCATGTACCAAACTGATATTAAAGGCAGAATTTTGGAGGTTGCGGATGCAGATTTGTAGTACAGGGAATTGATAGCAAAGCTACAGCAAGGTGAGATGCCACAGAAGGTGGAAAATTGTAAATTGGGAACTGATGGAACACTTTTGTACAAGAACAAAATTTATGTACCGAATGTCGAGGAATTGAAACTTATGATTTTGAATGAAATGCATAATGTGCCTTATGTTGGGCACCCTGGATATCAGAAAACTATGGCAACAGTCAAAAGCCATTACTTTTGGCCAGGTATGAAGAAAGAAATTGCAGAATAGATCGTCAGATGTATGGAATGCCAGAAGTTTAAAGATGAGCATAGGCACCTAGCAGGGTTGTTATAGCCTTTACCCATTCCTGAGTGGAAATGGGAGGTGGTGACAATGGATTTCATCATAGGATTGCCTAGGACAGGCAAGCAGCATGATTCAATCATGGTGGTGGTGGATAATCTTATGAAAGCTTCCCATTTTATTCCATTAAAGACTACTCACAAGGCAGCTAATGTTGTTGATATTTTTATAAGGGAAATAACACAATTGCATGGTTTTCACAAGACGATTGTGTCTGACAAGGACCCGAAATTTACCTCAATGTTATGGAAGGGATTGTTTAAAGGGTTCGAAATGAATATGAACTTCAGCACAGCCTATCATCTTGAGTCTGATGGGCATACAAAGAGGGTGAACCAAGTGATAGAAGACATGATAAGGATGTACGTGATGGACAAACCATCTAAATGGGAAGACTAGCTACACTTGGTAGAATTCACCTACAACAATAGGTATCAAGCATCATTGAAGATGATCCCATTTGAGGCACTTTATGGAAGAAAGTGCAACACTCCAGTAAGTTGGGATAATCCAGCTGATAGAGCAGTGGTTGGGCCAGAGTTGCTCAAGGAAATGGAAGAGCAAGTGCTAAAAATTAAGTAGAATTTAAAGGCTACCCAAGATAGGCAGGAGAGTTACGTTGATAAGAACAGGACCCACAGAGAGTTTAAAGTGGGTGACCATGTTTTATTGAAAGTGAAATCCAACAGAAGCTCCCTGACAACCAGATTTTGTGGGCCATTTGAAATCCTAGAAAGGATTGGGTCAATTGCATATATGATTGCATTACTTGCATCCATGATTGTACATAATGTGTTTCATATTTCATTGCTTAAGAAATATATACATGATGCTAATCATGTAATTGATTGGAATGTGATTCAGGTGGAGCAAGAAGGCGTCTTGCAAGTGCATCTGGTGCGCATATTGGACTAGAAAAGCAAGCATCTCCAGAATCAAGCCATAGGGCTTGTAAAAGTCCAGTGGACCTGGTATGGTCATGAGGACGTGACATGAGAGCATGAGGATGCTATGCGGGCAGAATAGCCGCATTTTTTTGAAGATTTTGGAAATCTTGTTGATGTTGTGTAAACGTTGCACTAAGAACAGTGCAAAAATAAGGGGAGGGGATTGTAATACCCCAAGGGTGAGCCCCAGTTATGTAAACATGTTGTATAGGCTAGTGATCCAAGTGTATATAAGTTGGTGGGCTTATGTGTTTATTAGGTCGGAGAACCTAGGAGTTAAAGGCCAGGAGCCTGATTTTGTATATGTAATTATGCATATCATTAATAAAATATAAAAACATTGTTGTGTGTAGACCGACCATGAAGAAAGAGTGATGGGGGACTAAGCTTCCACAAGGCTAGATAAGGGAGAGGAGGATAAGTGTTGGGCCTAGGGGCTAAGCTAAGGGGGGCTTACCTCTAAAAGGGATAATAATTTATCATTATTTCCTAAAAGGCTAAGGTGGAAAATTGTTGAGTGTTGTCCTAAGTTCCTAGAAAGGAATGTAGGCAAAATGGAGTGCATGCAACTCCAGGAAGACAGGTGTCGACCTGGGCACATGCAGTTAAAGCTGCAGAAGTCGGTTGTGGAGGGGGTTCGCTCCTCATTATGTCATCCTTTGCATCTGCAACTGGATAACCGCACACCCACTCTACCATACTCCGCCTGATTTCACTGGAATCCTTTCCCAGAACTCGTAGTGTCTCTGCACTAGACCTTTGCATAGACACGCACCTCTAAATATCAAATCCGTGAAGTCGAGTTGTGTCTTCTATGAAGCCTGAGCATCTTGAAATTGTCTATGTCATGTATGTTAGAACTATGGGATGTTGGGGCCACGCAGTCCCTTGGTTGAGTGTGACTTGTTGTTGTCATATGTTCCTTGTTGAGCCTTATTGTTTTCCTCCTTGTGCTAGAACGAAGTTGAAGAGGCAGGTTGCCAGGCCTGTGGGAAACTCTCTCTAGGTGAGAGAGTGTGTTGTGGAAGTGAGTGCTCCTGGAAGGGGTCCCGTAGCTGCTACAGATCTCTGAGAACTCCAGTCCAGCCTGTTGCTGAAGCCCAAGGCAAGGGAGGTGAAGCAACCGATGGACTGTCCTGGGTGACAGTGAAGGTGTATACTCCTGGGGTGGGACAGGCATGTGGGGAATGAGAGTCCATGAGTAGTGGGCGTAAGAAGGCTCCTGGAGAGAATCCTTCCAGTTGCACTGTGCAATTTCCTGTAACCTCAACATAGTCTAGGATTCCCTTGCTTTGGGTGGAGCTTAGTCCTAGCTCGGGGGTGCCTAATGTTGAGAGTGATGAGCAGTGTGGTCTATGGCTGGGAGGTTCGTGGAAGGTCTGCATGCAGTTGGTGGTGTTACCCATCATTCTAAAAGATAAGTATCAGTTTGTGCTTAATTTATATGTTTTGCATGTCTATGATGCTTGTATGTCATCATGAATTCCATTGCATAGATGAATTATTGTTAATTCCATTAATTCTGTACAGTAGCAGTAATTATGTGTTTACTCTATGTTAATTCATTTAACTTCATTTAAATGCATACTATATATATGTGAATGTTCCACAGTGGTAGCATTACTCGGTCTCTATGGAGGGTCAGGGATGCTACAGTTTGGTATCAGAGCTGAGTAGTGGCATTGCCCGACCTGTTGGTGGCTGGGGATGTTACAAATTGGTATCAGAGTAGTAAATGACAACTTTAAGGTTGTGTTGGTAGCATTTCCTGGTGGAGTTGTAGGCCGAGGGATGTTACAAATTGGTATCAGAGCTGAGTAGTGGAATTTCCCAGTCTGTTGGTGGTTGGGGATGTTACACTTTCAATATAGTGGAGGTGATATGATGACATGGTGTGATATTCCCACTAATATTTTTTTTTGGATTTTACTTGGTTTGCAGTGTAGTCGTTTCGTCAAACAATATGTTGTGTTGTTTAAAGGTGTTTGCTGATGTAGTGGTTTTTGCACACAGTTTGCAGCCTTTGAAATGTGTTTAACCACACAAAATATGATAACAAGAACAATGAAAATACACAGGATATATGCCAGTAATTTATTGCATTGGAGTTAAGTGGCAGCAATAGTACATTTGTCACTAACATAAACTAGAACAAGCAACAATTGAAGACAACCCTGATCTTTGTATTAAATAAAAGGGTTGCCTGTAGGTAAATACAATGTACATTAGTCAAATGAGAAAGAGAGAGGCTTGTAGGATGAAGTTGTATGAAGCGAGCTGATAAATGATAGAACAATCCTCATAGCAAACTTGACCACAAGAAGAAAAAACATGGCGCAGTAAGGTAGACATCTCGCCCAACAAGAGGATCTTGAACCTCCACTCTCAAAATCCGCCTAGAAATGAAGAACTCGACCTCTCTAACAGTCAACTCGACCCCCTGTAATAATAGACTTAGCGAGCAATGGTTATGCTAGCCCCAACACTGAGAATCGACCCAATAATGAGGTAGCTTGTCCCCCTTTCTATCAGTAAATGCAGCCACTAGACAACATGACCCTCTTCAACAATATCACGACCTCTCCAAGGGAAATCGATCCCAACCTTAGCAAAACTCGGACCTCCCACAGTGTGAGCTCGAACCACTAAAAATGATTTGGTCTTTATTCACAAGAGCTCGACCCCTTCAACAAAATCTGCCTCTGTAAATGAAGAACCCAACCACCACTAATTAAACTCAACCACAATGAAAATAATTCAGCCAACAATGAGAAAATCCGTCAAAATGAATCACAATGAGAAGATATGAGCATGACCTCTCCTGTACGATTGTCTAGGGTGGATAGTTTCACCACCGAACCTAATCTCAAACGCCCCTAGGGTTTTTTGTTCCAAGAGCCAAAGCCACAAGAGCTCTTTCAACTTTGTTTTAGAAAATGACATATGCATAATGAGAGAGGGTGCCCTTTGTAAATCTGTTGAACTTGCACATAATAGATCTAGTTGGGAATTGACATACACAGTTGCAGAAAAAATATAAGAAAAAAGAAGCAATAGAGAAAGAATGGAAGAATTGTCATTAACCAAATGAATAATTGATAATTTACACATTAAATACTCTGTATAACTCACCCAATGTGCACTGGAGGAGAAACCAATGTGCCATACTGGTGGTCTAGAGTGATATGGACACACCAATAGTTACGGGAGTAAATTGCCACCTAGTCTAGTCTCTCAGGCAGTTACGGGAGTGAACTACCACCTAGTTGAGTTAACTAGTCTATCCGTCTTCAGTTAATTGACTGAAACATAGTGAAGTGAGGAGGAGATCAGGGAATCATGGGTAATGCGCTAGTCTGGTGATGATACCAAGGACAATGCACATTAGCTGGTGATGATCCCAATGCTGCATGGTGATAATCCCAATGTAGCATCTAGACTCCATTCAACTGATCAAGTTGAAGTGAAAACTGAAGAGAATATTCTCCCCAGAAGAATATTCTTCCTAAAATATAGGAGATTGAATAATGACTAATAAACATAGGAAAAACCTTAGGAAAAAGAAATCCTAGGTGTGTGTGAAGTAACTCCAACACCCCCCCGAACATCACTATGGTGAAAATAAAGAATGGGTCCCGACAACGAGGCCATGTTAGGTACCCAAATACAAAAGATACACTGAAATAAAGCAAGGAAAGAGGGAAAACCTCATGGAAAATGCCCCCCTCAAGGTAGAATGTATGTAAAAAGAAGAACTGACAGTTGCTAGGCAACTATGTCCTTCACTCCAAGACGACTTCGCAGAGAATGAAACTTCTACTCAGTGAAGGTCTTGGTGAAGATGTCTGCAGTCTGTTTTGCAGAAGGACAGAACTGCAGGTTGATGATCCCCTCATGTACTAAGTCCCAGATGTAGTGCATGTGGATCTCGATGTGCTTCATCCGCTGCCTCTGAACTGGATCTCTGCAGAAATTCAGAGTGCTCTGGTTGTCACACCAGATGATGATCGGTCGATGAAACTGAATTCCCAACTCAGTGAGAAAATGTTGTAGCCACATACCCTGAATGGTTATGTTAACTACCCCTCTGTACTCTGCCTCGACTGAAGATAGAGAAATAACACCCTGCTTCTTGCTCGACCAACAGATAGGCCCGAAACCAACACTGAGTAACCAGATGTGGACTTGCGATCAGTGCTATTGCCAGCCCAGTTAAAATCAGTGAACTCGATGAGATCCAATGTAGAGTCTGCTGCATAATGAATCCCAAAGGTGATGGTGCCCTATACGTATCGAAGGATACGCTTTGCAGCCTTCCAATGTAGCTCATGCGGATCCTGAATGAACCTGGAGACTGCGCCAACTGCATAGGAGAGGTTTGGTATGGAGTGTGTGAGATACAACAAGCTCCCCACTAACTGTCTGTACAATGCGCTGTCAATCAATGGAGTGTCCCCGCCATCCTCAAGTTTGATTTCAGATAGGAAAGGAGTCGGAGTAGACTTGCAGTATGTCATGTGAAATCTCTCAAGGAGATCTCGTGCATACTTGGCTTGAGATAGTTTGATGCCTGATGCATCCTGACTGATCTCGAGTCCAAGGAAGAAGTGTAGTGGACCCATGTCTGTCATGAAGAACTTATCATGCAAAATCCTCTTGACTACAACAATCGTTGAAGTTGAGCAACTGGTGATCAACAAATCATCAACATACATAACTAAGAGTAGAAGTGAATCAACCATCTTGAGCATGCAAACATTCGGGTTTGATTTATAGCGTACAAAGTTCTGTGACAACAGGTAGGAGTCCATATTGGCATACCATGCCCTCGGACTCTGCTTGAGGCCATAAAGAAACTTCTTCAGTCTATAGACCAAAGATGAATCCTTCATAAATCCCTGGTGATGCTCCATATAGATCTCCTCAGAGAGATCGCCGTGAATAAATGCATTCTTCACGTCCATCTGATGGACTTCCCATCCCTTTTCTGCGACAATGGAAAGTTCTAAACGTATGGAATCCATCTTCGCTACTGGAGCGAAGGTCTCATCATAGACAATGCCATGCACTTGTTGAAAGCCTTTGGCAACTAGCTTGGCTTTGTATATGAAAATTTTTCCATCCGCTGCACTCTTGGTCCTATAGACCCATATGCACCTGACAAGTTTCTTCCAGAAGGAGGGGGGAACCAGATCCCAAGTTTGGTTTTCGAGGAGGGAGTTGTACTCCTCCTGCATGGAAGATTCCCAAAAGGGATTTCCAGTAGCTTCACCATAAGACTGTGGATCTGAAGACTGAACCAAGAAACGATGCCTGGGTGGCAACGGTTCAGTGGCAGTGAGTGCAAGAGGAGGCTCCTCAAAATTAGATTGAGTCCTCCTAGTATCAGCTGGATCCCTAACAATATCCCCTGCATCTTGAAGAGTAGTCTGGGCCCAGTTGGGCTTTAGCTCTGGCTCTACATCTGCATCTGCATGCACTGACTCTGCATATGACTGTACTAACTTTGTATATGGATCATCTGGATCTTTTGAATCAGAACTCTCATCTGAAGAAGAGTCAGCATGTGCATGCTCATCATCTCTAACAAGTGGAAGAACAAAGGTGTCTACATGTGACTGCTGAGGTACATGTGAGACACTTTCCTCGAATTGGACACTTTGCTCAATGATGAGATGGTTCGAGGAAAGATCAATAAGTGTGTATCCCTTCACACCGTCGGGGTATCCAACAAAAATACACTGTGCTTTGTGGATCAAGTGCCTTCCTCTTTTCAGAGGGAATCTGGGCCCATGCACGTGAACCGAAAATACGAAAATGGGTCACTTTCAGTTTGAGGCCGCTCAAAGCCTCATAGGGGGTCTTATCCTTGACAGATCTATGGGGATATCTGTTTTGGATGTAGGTTGCACAATTAAGTTCTTCGACCCATAATCTTCGTGGAAGTGACTTTGCATGTAGCATGCAAGATGCCATCTCTTTTAGAGATCTGTTTTTTCCACTCAGGAACTCCATTTTGCTGTGGAGTATAGGGAACTGTGTGCTGCAACTGAATCCTTGCTTCATGACAGAGATCTTGGATCTCATGGTTAACATACTCTCCCCCGTTATTGTTAATGTTTATGCCATTATTATAGTTCTTTGCATTTTAATAGATAAGAGTAACATAAGAATAAGATCATTGAGAAATACACATTCACAAGAGACACAACATTTATCCCGGGAAACCCTCTAGGGGAAGAAAACCCAGCGAAAAATTCCTTATCATAAATTGTCAATACAATATTCAAGAGATAACTCAAACCAATACAGATAGTCCTCTCCAAGAGATGTGCCACTTTTCTCCCTCTCTCCTTTGCTGGTAACAGATCAGAACTTGTCTCTCAAACTGAGCAAGTGAGTTATGTTCAAATGAGACACTAGCCTCCTTTATTTATACAAGTTCTGGCACGTGTGAAGTGTCTCTTCACTGGCAGGGCCGACTTCTCAATCTGGGTGGGTAAACCCACCTTTATTATATTTCTGGGTCTCTTAATTAACTGTTGGAGCCAACTTCTTATTTTGCCTATTAACTGGCAGGGCCGACTTCTCAATCTGGGTGGGTAAACCCACCTTTATTATATTTCTGGGTCTTCTTATTAACTGCTGGGGCCGACTTCTTATTCTGCCTATTATAATTGTCTGTTGACCAATCCGTAAAAGGGGATTTGGTCCTATTACAATATCTGACATGATCAATCCACAATGGGGATTGATCCTATAAATAAAATATCAATAATAATAAGAATACTCTTTGCAGTTACGTTATTTCAACACTCCCCCTTAACAAGAAGGGTATTCTTTGGTAGCATCATGCGAGAGAGGTCTGCATCATCATTGGCATCAAGAGGACAATATCGTTAATATCATCTTGGAACATTGGCTAGCAAATTTACGAGTCATTGGAAGTTTTCTTTATCAACAACATCATCATTCTCGAAAGAATGCCATCATTATCTGCATCAATATGTATCAATAAAATGATACCTCATCACAGCACTAGGCTGGCATATCATAGTACTATATTGGCTCAATGTCACAGCTGATAAGCTGGTAGCTCAGTGTCAGTCACATCTTGCTTTACGTCTAACAACAAGGTTAGAAGCAAAGAATGATCTTGCTTTACGTCTAACAACTAGGTCAGAAGCAAGGAACACATCAACATCTCACTTTATGTCTAACAATGAGGTCAGAAGCGAGGAATCATCTTGCTTTACGTCTAACAACTAGGTCAG
>CBVK0100262662.1:0-24229 GCA_900067695.1 Picea abies
TTAGTGGGGATTGGAAGTGATAAACTTCCAAGTTTTCCATGGGATCCAGGAGTCCATTTGGTTAGTAGGTTGTTTCACCTTATGATGACCTAGGTTGTGCTAGAGAGCCACATACTTCACTTAGGGTTGGTTTTGAGTGGGCTTTCAGGGGCTTGTTCTATGGAGTGAGACAATTTCTCCCTTTTGATACTCATGATCGAGTATGGAGATGGTTGGGAATATATTACTTCCACATAGGTACTTGTATCGATGCATCTTTTAGATAACAGGTCCAATTTCCACAGGTATTCCAGCATGAGGATCTAGGAGTAGGGGATCCAGTATGTACACAATGAGAGGATAGTCATGATCAGACTAGTGCAGTGCCAACATGGTGATGTTTGGTAGAGACTAGCATGGGACACTGGAATTGTAGGGTTGAGCAATTCATTGACTGATGGAGGCGAGTGGACCCTTGGAGGGGAAAGTTATTTTGACTTTCCATTGAACTTCAGTATTGCAGAGAGAACATCACTTTAGGGTGATTCCCTGAGGTCTTGTAGTACCTCACTAGGGCAACAACATGTGCAGTTGGTGAAGACAGTGTTGGTATTGGTATAGACTTGGAGGATGGGCTCATTCTGGGTTGAGGCCATGCGTCATTTGCAGGAGACTCATGGTGTTGATATGTTTCAGGATTATGCTTCACAGGGTATTGTAGTTCACGTCCTAATATGGGACCCAGGGGATAGAGTGTGTGATATTTCAGATTTGGATGGAGCCTACTATGGGTCCCACAGGTGGACATGGGACCCCAATATTATATATGGATTGATTAAGTTATTGCTTGAGGACAAGCAATATTCTAGCAGGGAGGATTGTAATGTCCCCACTTTGGGACATCATTATATTACAGAGTGTTATGATCACCAGAGTAGTGATGCAGGAGCATCGTCAACAAATCCCACATGGAGGGACAACTCAGTGCCATAGCACACCTTTTTAACTTAATTGGAATATAAAAGCTAGCATTTTTCTGTAGATTTGTTTTGAACAGATGATTGAATAAGGGAGAAACGCTCAAAAATTGAATGATCACGAGAGGTCTGGGAGTTTCACTCTTAGTCTTGAATGTAACGGAGCTTGAGTAGTTTTAATTTGTTACTTCGATAGGAGGGGTAGTCAGAAGGAACCTTTCTGTATAGGTAGATGCATGGCATGCCCAAATAAAGGTTGCTGGAGGAGTATTGTTATTGAGTAGGAGGTAGAATAATTTGTTTTGAGAGAGTTGAGACTCTAATGTAGTCCATCCTACACATATTGTAACCAGATTTTCATATTAATGAAAAAGACATCAGTTTTTCCTGCACATGATTGTTTATGTGTTTATGTGTTTTATGAATGTATATTGTAGATGCATGTGATAGGTTTTCATCTACAGTAGGAAAATAGATTCTTCTATATTTGTTGATTTTTAAATATTGTTCTGGGTACCTAGGTTGTTCAAGGAGTGAAAAACAAAATATTGGAGGTTTTGTAGCCAATGCAAGGAGTGCGCATCTGAACTCTGTGGAGTCAGAAAAGGACGTGCTAGGAGGGTGCACCAGAGTGATAAAAACTCAGGGGAAACCTTTAGGTTTTTTAATACCTTAGAGGATAAATTGTGCAGAGGAAGCACATAGAAACAGAGTCATTGAGAACTCTGGAGAGATCTACCAGGGGAACATTGAGCAGGTGCATGCATGCATAGATGAACTCTCCGTCGAGTTCAAAGAAAAGAGTATAAGAGGAAGGTACTCACGGAGTTGCTGAATACTCTGCAAGCTCTACAAGTGTGCATTGAGAAAAAGATGTCGAGAAGGCACAAGAATCCCTTTGAGGAGTAAAGGGACTAAACCTTAGAACTTGTCTGAGAAAAAGTTCAACAGAGACAATGCAAGGAGTGCGTGCAAAAGTGAACTTATTCCAAGATTCACAAGCTCAGGAGGAGTAGTGAAAGTTTTCACACAGAGCGCAAGTGTGTGCCAGAGTTGAGGAAAATATTCATTATCAAAGTTCAGGAGGAAATGAGGAGTTAGAACCCTTTCAACCGGTTTCGCTGGAGAAGGTTCAAAGACCAAAAACTTTGAACACTTAGAAATTTTCCCAACTTTGGGAGAAAGTATAAGCTCACGACGAGTAACATCAGTCATTGAATCGAGTTGCAGGGAGAGATCTGGACTGCTAGATGCACATCTATATTGAAGGAGAACGTAGAGGGGAAGAACAGATCCTAGCCATTGGATCTAGGCGCAGAGGATCGACAGTCATCTGATCCAGAAGTAAGCACACAGGCCTTAAATATTTTGGAAGTGCGTAGAAGAACAGACTTGCGAAGTCCCGAAGTGATTAGGGACCGTCCATCATCCATAGGGATAGGTGGTGAAATATCCATAACTCTGGAGTGAAAGTACTATGAAATTTATTGAAAAAGTAGAAAATGAAATCACCAAAGAGTTGAAGGCAGAAGAAAATGCAGGTCGTTGGTTACCAGGAGACACGCGTTGGTAGATCTGAGACTTCAGGGAAAGTCACTTCAGAGGATTTCAAGGGTGGAGTGTGAAAAACTCCTGAAGTCCCAAAATTTGAAGTAGATCATAACCGCCTATTGTAAAGGGAGCATGGAAAAGATTTATGAACTTTGGGTGAAATAAAATCGAGGAGCCGAAGTGAATCTGGACCGTTAGATCCAAAGGGATGCGTGGTGGAAATCCATCAACTTTGGGTGAATGCACTTTGGGAGGAATGAGTGCACACGAGTTGAAACTCTCGAATCCTAAAGAGATGAAATGGTTAGAATCCATCAAATCAAAGGGGAGACACACGTCAACAGATCACAATCTTCGGGTGAAAGCACTCTGGGAGAACGCAAAGAAGGAAAGTTTGAAATCGGCGAAGCCTGAATAGCCAAAGTAGCTGGGAGTCATCGATATACAGGAGGACATGCATCATTAGATCATGGACTCTGGGTGAAACTCTCCAAGAGAAAGTGAGCATAGAGGTGTTGAAACTCCCGAAGTCCAAAGTTCTGAATTGGACAAAATTCGTTGATTTAGGTGGACATGTGGCATCGAATCCAGAACTTTAGGTACGAAATACTCCAGAGGAAAACAAAGGGTGAAAGCGTCGAAGCCCCAAATTGAATCTCAACTGTTGATCAAGAAGGGTACTGAAGACCGTTGATCTGGTCTTGGTAGGAAGTGTCGAAGTCCTGAACAGGACTAGAGCCATCGATTTGAGGAGGAAACATGGAAGAGGATCTACCACTTCCGAGAAAGACACTACAGGAGAAAAAGGAGTGGATTGAACAAGAAATATCGAAGGCCAGAGAGACAGAGTTCATCTAAGCCATATGTTTTCTAAGGACATGTGTCAATAGATCTTCCACTCTGGAAGATAGTAATTGTAGGAGAAAGCAAGGTTTGAGAGTTGAAAACTTTGAATGTTGAATCGCAAAGAAAATCTTGTTCGTTGATGTGAAAGAGGTCAGATCTGATTTGCAGGTTTGAAAGGGGAAGATATGAATCGTCAGTTCAGAAGCACTGTCAGGATCGTAAGATCGATGGTCACGCTTGATTCCGGGGCCAGAAAGTGCTCGAAAGTTAAAATTTCGAGGGTGGGCCGCAATCGGAACCACGGTATCGGCAAAGGAGCATGTGGCAGCTGGAGGTAAATTGTGGGGAGAAAAGTGGGTTGATCCGGAACCATTCTTGGCACACCTGCAATCATGCATTTATGCAAGGACATAGCCCAAGGTCACATGTGGGAAGGGGCTAATGGGAGAGGAGCTTGCACCTGAAACTTGTGAGTTCAGCAGTGTGAAGAAAGAGGTCATGGGTGCCATAGAACCTTCACTAAAGGACAAATAGGGGACCTATGTAATTTAGTTAGGGTCTAGCAAAGGCCTGAAGAGTCGATCTGACTCCTTGATGTGAACGATGCTAGACCGGGAGGTTGAGCAGCCCCGAGGGGAGAAGGGGGGTTTGCATCAAGTGGCCATATGGAGGTTATAGCAAGTACAGGAGATATTGAGGAGTTTTTTGGGGTCCAAATTGCAACGCTCATTTTATTTCATCATCATGATCCATTCCGCACAACTTGGCTTTAGTTCCATTTCATGTCGACAATTTCTGTAATTTTGAGTTAATTTGGGCTATATGTTAATTAAATTCACTACGGAGGTCATATTGGGCATAATACTTGGAGGAAGATATTAGTGTAATATCTCATTGGAATCAGGAGGAATAGCACTACAGGATAGGATGATGAGAAGTGACTTTCAATGACCAGGGAAGCCACAAGGAGGGATAAACTACTTTTTAGAGGTAAAATGGTTAATTAATTTTAAAGTGATTTAATTAATTAATTAATAATTAAATAAACTTGGAGAGACAAGGTGAGCAGGGAGGATAAAAGAGAGAGAAGGGACTCTATTCTCTGATTATGTTTTTTATCATTTTGATATCTGGCTTCTTTCTAGTGAGCCCATGCACTTGGGGGTTTTGAGGGTTTTGACTTAACAAACCCTAGAGATCATCTCAGTGGTGAAATATCCCACCCAAACTGGTCCAAGATTGGTCATAGAGGTGAAAGATTCATCCCTCACCATTCTACATCAGATCTACTCAGTCACATGTGGATTCTACAGCAGCCAGAGGTTCAGAGAGAGACAATGCGTAGCTACTGGGGGTTTCCAGCAGGAGGGCACACCATGTTGAGGAGACTAGTTCGATCTAGCTAGAGGAGAGGGATTCAGGGAAAACAAACTTTTGGTTATTTCTTGTGAGGCCTATTGCGCCTTTTCTAGCATTTTCTAAGGGAGGTTTCTCTATCATATTATTTCTTGGATCTTGGTACGAGTTTGGGAAAAGGAGGGCACATTTTAGATAGATGATTCATCCATCTATGGTTTATAACTTCATCATTCAGCCTGAGACTTTACCAGAAGGTTTCTAGTGGCCAGATATACAGTTTGGCATCTTTCTTAGAGAGTTTGGGGGCCATCTTCATAGAGGCCTAATTTTGGGTCTTCTACAGTTAGGAGGGGTGCATTATGCATGGATATGATATCACATGACAGCTAGGGATCAAGTGGGATCATCTGGATTTTGGTATACAAACTGGATAGGATTTTGGAAGCATGGATATTCATCCACCTTGTATCTTGGAGGCTTGTCAGCCATATACTCTATCCTCTTATAAATATTTCCATATCCACACCATTTTGTATGAGGTCATAGATCTATTATTAATAAATCAGATCTGAGGTATTTATGGATATTTCTTATGTTGATGATCTTGTATCTTGTTGAGGATATTTCGTTGTTGCATTGTTATCATTTTCTTGTTGCAAAAACATAAAGAAAAATCATTGTAAACCCTAGCACAACCTAATAGATCAAAATCAACAAAGTGTTTGACGAAATTCCACAACCATAAAACATACAAAATTCAATGAAAAACACAATGTTCTTGGCATCTTGACTTGGGAACATTACAGTTGTATCAGAGCATTGATCCTCCCAACCAGTGGGGATTAACGCATGCATCCAAAGCTTAGACTCATGTCAGACTGAGGAGTCTTCCATAGGGAGAAATGGATAAACAGGAATGGGATCTAGCCATGCTTGAGTAGATAGCAGACATACAAAATACTGGAGAACGATGTAGAAGATGGCTGGAAGAGCAAATCATTCCTACACCCATTAGGAGCAGGAAAATTTTCTACAGTTGCAAAGTGCCTTGGGAACCAGATCATAGATGTAGGGGTAAAGGTAAGAGGCACATTATTGAGATGCACTATGAGAGTGAGGATGAGGAGGTACATGGGGATCCAACCATAGATTCGTATTTAGAGAAGTTCGAGGAGACTAGTGACTCTTACACACTTGGGGAGAATAGTGACCCTTGTGCATTGGAAGGACAGTCAGCTGGATAGGATGATAGCACCTTTTCTTTAGTAGTCATATCACATAGTGTTGACGACCTCACACTTCAACAGAGTGGTGATTCTAGTGAATATTCACACGTGTTAGCACCTAGACATGATGAGCTTCCTACGGTGACTGTGACACAGTTGGAACCTTCTCAGACACCTATGATATCCATGGCACATGAGGATATTAGTGGAATTTTTGATATAGTGGTGGAGCCCTACATGAGGATTTCACACTTGGCACAGGTGGACCTGCTAAGAGATATGATGTGGAGACAGTGGACTTCACACATACCTATCAGTATGAGGAGAGTGAGTCACCTCTTTTTGGGACTCCATTGTTTGATCAGACTATGGAGACACAGAGTTTGAGGGGACACTTACTTCTAGAACCGATCTGTAGTGATGAGGATGCACTCCTTATTGGTTGGGATGACCATATCACATGTTTGGACACATCTATATCGGATCCAAGTGCAGATTATAGTAGCAGGGTGAGTGCACAAGAGGATACAACTATCCATACAGGATACAGTGTGATTCAGATGAGGATAATAGTTGGTGATGGTGTGCAGTGGCATACAGGAGGTCCCAGTAGCATAGTGGGAAGTTCAGTACAATGCCTTTTGCAGAGAGTGTTGTTGGGGATTTCATGGGTGACACTAGAAGTGAGGGGCTTGAGGTAACACCTCAGTAGGACTGTGGTCAAGAGTCATGACACTTGGCAGGACAGTTGAGATTCAGTGAGGACATGATCATGGAAGCCACTAGACGAATTGAGGATACACTTGCATTGGTATCAGATTATTGTTGGAGGGCATCGATGGCACATGATAGCTTAGATGGGGGACTTGCCATGGATGAATTTCATACTCTCTAGGAGAGATTGACCATGATGAGGGACGACTACCAGCAGTTGTTTATGGACAAATATTACATATTGGAGGTTGGCAAGATGTATCACAGGGCCTTGAGGGAGAAGGAGCTAGAGGTGGACTGACTCACTCATGAGGGGGTGAGCACATGAGGATTCTTGAAAGGCATACAGATAGCCCTTCAGGAATCAGAGTCTAGATCAGAGGAGCTACTTGAGGATATTAGATAGAGATCCACTACATCTATCTTAGCAGAGAGTCATATATACCCTTCAACCACATTGATATAGGATGTTGGTGGTTTAGCAGAGGAGCACCAATTGATGGAGGAGCATGATGAGTACCCAGGATCATTTATGAGTATGGAGAGATATGATCTGGAGGCACAGGAGGATATCCATGTGTCATAGGACATACCCTCCACAAGGATCTTTGAGACAGTTGAGCACTCACATACACATGGGGACTCCAGGGTAAGGGGCAGTTATGAGGACACTTCCATTTGTGTCCCAGGATTGGTTGATATTCATGTAGAGGTTGACCCAGTAGTACACCCCAGATCCATGATGTTGTAGGAGTATACAAGAGATTACATGAGTATGCAGGAGTATACAGTGGTGAGTGATAGTACATAGAGACATGCAAAGGTGTATGTTGGGATTCAGAGGGACGTATTGGATTATAGGGGGGAGACACACTTAGTGGATCATGGAGATGTCTCTCCTTTGCAGCAGCACATAGTTCTGAGAGATCACCTTCACAGTATCAGCAATTGCATGAGAGATGAGGGATGGAGAGTGGTTGACCAACAATTGGAGGAGTTACCCTTGGTTGTACCTGATGATTGGGGTTCAGTGATAACTACAGGCGAGTATTTACCATGGGTATCGGTGGACGAGATTTTGGTTGAATCCTTGGGATTGACCAAAGCATATGATACTTTCCAATCCTACAGTCAGCTACAATTTTTTCTATTAGCCTTTCTCGACACTTTGATCATTGATAGAAGCATCAGGGAAGATAAACAGTGGTAGAGGAAATGGAGAGTTGTTAGGCTAAGACCACCGGACAAGAGTGCTTTTATGACGTACAGTGGGATAGGGGTGGATCATCATAGGCAGACAATTGAGACTTTGTGTGTGATGATGAGCATCTTAGGCCATGGGATAACATATATCTCATAGGGTGACATAGATCCAGATTCTCATGGGGATGAGCATAGAGGGATTCTGACAGTGATCAGTATGACACAGGAGCAGCTAGTGGGGATTGGAAGTGATAAAATTCCAATATTTTCATGGGATCCGGGAGTCCATTTGGTTAGCAGGTTGTTTCACCTTATGATGACCCAAGTTGCGCTAGAGAGCCACATACTTCACTATGGGTTGGTTTTGAGTGGGATTGCAGAGGCTTGTTCTATGGAGTAAGACAATTTCTCCCTTTTGATACTCATGATCGAGTATGGAGATGGTTGGGAAGATATTACTTCTACAGAGGTACTTGTACTAATGCATCTTCTGGATTACAGGTCCAATTTCCATAGGTATTCCAGCGTGAGGATCCAGGAGTGGGGGATCTAGTATGTACACGGTGAGAGGACAGTCATGATCAGAGTAGTGCAGTGCCAACGTGGTGATCTTTGGCAGAGACTAGCATGGGACCTGGGAATTGAAGGGCTGAGAAATTCATTGACTAATGGAGGCGAGTGGACCCTTGGAGGGGAAAGTTATTTTGACATTCCATTGAGCTTCAGTATTGTAGAGAGCACATCACTTGAGGGTGATTCATTGAGGTCTTGCAGTACCTCACTAGGGAAACAACATGTGCAATTGATGGAGACCATGTTGGTCTTGGTATGGAATTGGAGGATGGGCTCATTCTGAGTTGAGGCCATGTGTCATTTGCAGGAGACTCATGGTATTGATATGTTTCAGGATTATGCTTCAGATGGTATTGCAGTTCATGTCCTGGTATGGGACCCAGGGGATAGAGTGTGTGATAGTTCAGCCTTGGATGGAGCCTACTGTGTGTCCTACAGGTGGACATGGGACCCTAGTATTATATATGTATTGATTCATTTATTTCTTGAGGACAAGCAATATTCTAGCAGGGAGGATTGTAATGTCCTCACTTTGGGACATCATTATATTATAGAGTATTATGATGACCAGAGTAGCCAGATGGAGGTTATAGCAAGTACATGGGATATTGAGGGGTTTTTTGGGGTCCGACTTGCATCACTCATCTTATTTCATCGTCATGATCCATTCTGCACATCTTGGCTTTGGTTTCGTTGCATTCTGACGATTTCCGTAATTTTGAGTTATTTTGGGCTATATGTTAATTAAATTTACTAAGGAGGTCATATTGGGCATAATACTTGGAGGAACCTCTTAGTGTAATATCTCATTGGAATTGGGAGGAATAACACTAAAGGATAGGATGATGAGAAGTGACTTTTAGTGGCCAAGGAATCCACAAGGAGGGATAAACTACTTTTTAGAGGTAAAATGGTTAATTAATTAATTAAATAAAGTAAAATTCACTTGGAGAGACAAGGTGAGCACGGAGGATAAAAGAGAGATAGGGGCCTGTATTTTCTGATTATGGTGTTTATCATTTTGATATCTGTCTTCTTGCTAGTGAACCCATGCACTTGGGAGTTTTGAGGGTTTTGACTTAACAAACCCTAGAGATCAGCTCGGTGGTGAAGGATCCCACCCAACCTAGTCAAAGCTTGGTCATTGAGGTGAAAGATTCCTCCCTCACCATTCTACATCAGATCTACTCAGTCAAAGGTGGATTCTACAGCAGCCACAAGTTTAGAGAGAGACAGTGCACAACTATTGGGGGTTTCTAGTAGGAGGGCGCACCATCTTGAGGAGAGTGGTTCAATCTAGCCAGAGGAGAGGGATTCGAGGAAAACGAACTTCTGGGTATTTCTTATGAGGCCTAGGGCACCTTTTCTATCCTTTTTTAGGGGAGGTTTCTCTGTCATATTATTTCTTGTATCTTGGTACGAGTTGGGGAGAAGGAGGGCACATTTTAGATAGATGATTCAACCATCTAGGGTTTAGAACTTCATCATTCAGCCTAAGACTTTACCAGAGGGTTTCTAGTGGCCTGATATATAGTTTGGCATCTTTCTTAGAGGGTTTGGAGGCCATATTCATAGAGGCTAAATTCTGGGTCTTCTGCAGCCAGGAGGGTCGCATTATGCATGGATATGACATCACATGACAGTTAGGGATCGAGTGGGATCATCTGGATTTTGGTCTACAACTTAGATAGGATTTTGGAAGCCTAGATCTTCATCCACCTTGTATATTGGAGGCTTTTCAGCCATATACTCTATCCTCTTATATGTATTTCCAGATCTGCACCATTTTCTATGAGGTTAGAGATCTATTATTAATAAATCAAATCTGAGGTATTTATGGCTATTTCTTATGTTGTGTATCTTGTATCTTGTTGAGGATATTTCGTTGTTGCATTGTTATCATTTTCTTGCTGCAAACACACAAAGAAAAATCATTATAAACCCTAGCGCAACCTAATATATCAAAATCAGCAAAGTGTTTGACGAAATGCCACAACCAAAAAACGTATAAAATTCAATGAAAAACACAATGTTCTTGGCATCTTGACTTGGGAACATTACAGATTGAAATTTGATGCTACCAATAATGTGGTTGAATATGAGGCTTTGTTGTTTGGTCTAGGGCTTTGAAAGGATATGGGTGTCAAATGTTTGTACATAAAGGGGAATTATGATCTAGTCATCCAACAACTTATGAATAAATTTGCATGCAAATTGGAAAGGGTAAGAAAGTATAGGAATGCAATATGGGACACCATGGAAAGTTTTGATGCCTTAAAACTTATTTCTATTCCTAGAGATCAGAACTTGAAAGCATATGAATTGGTTGTGATTGCTTCTACTCTTCAGCTCTCCCAATATTTGGTTAAAGGAAACATTACGATATAGTTCATATTTAGGCCTTCGGTTATGGATACTATGGATCATTGGAAAATATTTGATGATGATAAGAAGGTCAGTAAGTTCTTAAATCACATGCAAGAATTTTATGAATTCCACATTAATGAAAAATAAGAGAGGTGTAATTATACAGAAAATGATCATAAGGTTAACCCAGGCCCTAGAGGCCTTGTTTCACAAGAAAAACTATTTGACAGAAAATATGGTCACAAACCAAAGGAGTAAACATGTATAAAACCAAGTGATCACTTTGAAGTCAATATTCGAACTACTGAAGAGCCTAGAATGGTGAAAGTTGGAAAAAACACACCTAAAGAGGAAAGGAAAGAAATAATAAAATTACTAAGAGAGTATAGGGATGTTTTGGATTTCACCTATGATGAGCTTAAGGTTTATAGAGAATATGTAATTCAACATGTCATTTCTTTGAAGGAGGAATCTAATCTCTTTAGACAAAATTTGAAACAAATTTACCCCAATTTAGGTCCTTTGGTCCAAAAGGAATTGCAGAAAATGTTAGCAGCTGGAATAATAGCACAAACTAGACATTCTTCCCGGTGTTCAAATTTGGTTTTGGTTAGAAAGAAGAATGGTTGGATCAAGTTATGTGTAAATTTCATAAACTTGAATATTGTATGTACAAAGGATAACTATCCCCTCCCCAAGATGGAAACATTATTACAAAGGGTAACAGGTTCTCGAATGATTTCAATGCTTGATGGGTTTTCAAGTTATAATCAAATCAGGGTCAAAGAAGAGGATAGGCATAAAACTACCTTCACTACTCCATGGGGTACCTTTGAATATCTAATAATGAATTTTGGCTTGTCTAATGTTGGAGATACTTTTCAAAGAGCTATGGATTATGCCTTTAGAGGATTGATTGGAAAGATCATTGAAATATATTAAGATGACTTAACAATGTTTTCAAAGGATGGGAAGAGTCACATTAGTCATTTAAAATGGGTTTTTGAAAGATGTAGGGAATTTGGGATTTCCTTAAATCTGGCTAAATCAGTTTTTGGGGTAACATAAGGGAAACTTTTGGGCCACATAATTTCCAAAGATTGAGTCAAGATAGATCCAGAAAGAATTGAAGCAATTGAAAAGTTCATGTTAGCACCTTATACACACCTGGGCTATCATGGAATAAATATTCAATCCAATTGGTGTGTCCTTGGGGGTCTCCTTCTACTTATTACATTCCGGGTGATAATTCCCAAGAGAAGATGTGTTACTATATGAGGGAGTGGCGCATGTGATGAGGGAGTGGTGCATAGAGTAAAGGGAAGATGGAGTGGAGTGATGTGAGGTGGAGTGGAGTGAAATGAGAGTGAATAGGAGTGGGGTGGAGTGTGATTTTAGTGTGAGGGTGAGTTCCAACATAGGGATGTGCGCCCTCTCTCCCAAATGCACCACCTAGCATGAGTGGGTCGAGTCCTAGCTTTGGGATCATCTCCCATGTACGCATCACTAAACAAGTCACCTTCCTCTCCAATGAACTCGCCCAAGATTTTAGTTGACTGAAAACCAAGGAAAAACATGTCCCCTACATGTTTCCTAACTTTTAGCATTTCTCCTAAAATTTAGGGAATTTAATTAAATGATCATTTTTTGTCTTTTTTTTAGATAAATACATTTTTGAGTGATTAAAATCACTTTTTTTCCTAGACAGAAGGGGAATAGGGTTCTAAAGGGTGCTCTAGCTAATAAAATGAGCACAAACATGGCATCTGACAATGATTAATACCATATTTTTACAATGTATTGACTTTACATTAAAAAAAAATTGTTTTGCAGGAATTTTTGACTAAAACATTAAAAAAAACCTATCGGGACCTAGTGCAATTTCCATATGACTCAATATATATGAACTAGAATGAACTAATATACATTTAGACACTAGACATTGGTTATACCATGCCAAGGCCTAACCACCAGCACATACTCCAGCTTTGGATTCAGTCTTGAGTGAAAAAACTTAGAAATTATTAATCGCCCACTAAGGCAGGCAAAACATAATTAACAAGTAAAAAAAAACACTCTAGAGTACATGCTCGTACCTAGGTCTTAGGTGGTCAATAGTCTTTTACAACTTTCATGATCAATTCATTTATTACAATGCCCTGGAGGGATGGAAATGCAGAAAAAGTGGTCTTTAAAAAACCTATTGAATCTGTGAACTCTGACTTCTGAGCATATGTATGCTCAGTCTCTAGATGTTCATCTGCAAATCCAGCCAGTTCAACTTGGTGGATAACATAAGTTCCATATGGGGATGTCTTCTTGATCTTTTTATAAAAAAGGAGAGCATGCCAGAATCTAGAATCCGTAACCTACATCACAAATGTCTCGCCAAAAATAACATAAGAAACACATATATATGAAACCAACAATTTCAGATACAAGTTACACTAATAATAGAAGAAAATGAAAAAATTGCAGGAAATAAAATATAAAGAGGAAAGGTTAGGGAGATATGTTACAAGGGAGGTCCCCATGGGCATCAACTGCCATCATTGAGAAGAAAATTTGAAAAGTTGTCTGCCCACTAGTAGCTTTAACCTTTCCACTGTCCAACTGGCTGAAGTAGGAAATACATGAACCAACCATGTTATGGATGAAACAAGACCTCAGATGTCTGAATAATACCTACCCGGGATGACTCTTTGAAGATCATTTTCCAAGTTTTATCAACTTGGAGTTTTTCCTGGGAATAGACCACCCAAGAAACATGTGTTTTTCTTTATTCAAACAAACATTAAAGTTTGGTAAGCCTTGTAAATATTTAATGAAGCTCTGCATTGGACTGTCATGGTGGAAGGCTAACCACTGCTCATAATGATCTGGAGTTGATAAACTGAAGCTATCTTCTAATTTCCCATTATATGTCATTAAGTCATCTGATGGTTGAGAGATTGGAACTGGAACTGGAACCATTAAGGAATCTGCTTCACTTTTTATTTCAAGATCATCACAATTGTCGAAAAAAAAATTGGAGGAGATGGACTCTTCGGGAGGAGGGTGGGGAGTTGAATTATTTGGATTTTCAATAACTTCAAACTCGATTTCCTTTATTTCCTCTTGATCGATTACTAACTCATCTATAGACTTTTCTGAAATTTCCAGATGAAATTCCTTTTCTTGTTCACTATGAAGCTTTGGCTCTATAGGGTCTAAATATTTGATATAAGCCTCTACCTTTGCAAGGAGAGATTCCATGGCCTTTAACTGATTTGCATAGATAAGTTATATGTCCTGAATGACTTCTTTCTTACTGAAATATGGTGAAGCATTTGAACTGACTGTCTTTATAACCGGAGGTTCCTTCTCCTTCCACTTTTCCATGAAAGCATCAATCAATTATTTGCAAGTTTTGACTTAGATTTCTTTGATCTCTATGAACCAATCAAGTATGTCATCATCAAAGGACAAGATAAACAACTTCATTTTTATATCTTCATATAGGGAATTACAACACCATTTATTGAAGCAATTTGAAACTTTCTTAACATGACGTCTACCATCAAAAATATTATTACTTTGAAAACAAGGAAAATTTTGTAAAGCATTTTCTGGAATTACATGTGGATAACCACTTATAGCAGAGAAATCAATAGGTCTATAAAGATCATCCCTTTCTAAGATAGACTTATTAAAAAAGAAAAATTCCAATAGAAATGGATTGGGACCCAAAAAATTAATAAGGATCCTATCAAGAGGAAAGTTTGGCTAGCCTCCTTCAAAAACCCTTTCCGGTTCAAGGATGAAGCTAAGAAAACCATGAGTTCCTCTTTGCAGAATACTTTGTCAAATTATTTTGAAGTGGAGTTGCCAGATGATCATGTTTATTCTAAGAAAACAAGAAGCATCAAACAAAGGAAAAAGGAAAAAGGAAAACAAAAGTCGTACTCCGAGAATAGAAAGATTTATCCCCGGCAACGGCGCCAAAAATGTTGTCGCCTTATACACACCTTGGCTATCGTGGAAGAAATAATCAATCCACTTGGTGTGTCCTTGGAGGTAAGTCTCGAGTCAAGGTGTTGTAACCTGATCCTCAAATCCTCCCTCTAGGTCAACTCCTAGTGAAGCCAAGGGGGGTAGTCCCTAACAAAAATACTAAGGCTCTTTAAACTAAAATAAGAAAAAGAACTACTTCTAGGAGTTTATTGCAAATAAAACATACACTTTCAACATTTATCATTCATCATTTGAGATACTCATGTAAAGCATTTGTCCATAAAACAATACATGCATAAACCAAGTAGGATATTGTTGGATCATATTGTCATTGATGCCAATGGTTTGATTGTGGTTTGATTGATTGATGTCATTGATTGATGTCAAGTGATCGCTTGATTTATTGATGATTTATGAACAATGTATATGTATTTTCCTTGATGAGAATGATAAATGTCAAGTGGAAACCAATTGATGAAGATGGATCAATGAGTTTTCATTGATGTAATGCATATTTTGTTTGATGTAAAGATGATTCATTATTTTCTTGTCATGGTTGATAAGAAGTACAAATGTATGAACTCCAAAGTGGTCCCCTTATGGTGAAATCCCTCACAGGAAGAGGATTTGTGGTTGAGAGAACCCATGCTTGTATGTGGAATAATGAGATGAAGATCAGTGATTTTTTTGGTGAAACTATCCTAGATGGATAGTGCGTATCATGCCATTTCTGGTGGTATGTGGAATGTCACATAACTCCTCACGGTTTGAGAGTTATGGCCCTACGAAGTTGAAGGACCCCCATATGATGGCTTGAAGCCCCATAAGGTCAAAGAAGTCAAAGTTCTTGAGAAGAAGAAATTATTATTTAAATGATAAAGTGAAGTGACAAAATCAAGAAGGGTTATTTAAATATTAAAGTAAGGTGACAAAATCGAGGAGGAATATTTAAATGATAAAGTAATGGAGAACTTTCTATTTATGGAAAGTGGTTAACCCTAAAATCAGGAAAATAGGTTAAGTGACCTAGAAATGGTTTAAGTGACCTAGAAGTGGGTTAAGTGATCTAGAAGATGAAGAGTATAAATAAGAGGCTAGGGTCTCTTGTGAAAATTACAATTTTGGGAAGTACATTTTGCGAGTATCTCTTGTGTATATTTTGTGTGTATCTCTTGAGCATGATTGAAGATCTATCTGAGAAAGAGAGCATGATGAGGATCTCATGGACACATCAAAGTTTCGGAAATGTCTGAGATCTTGACAACAAAAGTCTTGGAGCTTCAGAAACCCTAGTTTCTGAGGTATACGCAGGTTGTAATGGGCTAGAGCCCGTACACACGCGGGTTGTATGAAGACAGGGCGTGTATAGTGGATAAATTCATGGAGATTTGTGTTTGAGTTGATAACTAACTGCTAAAGACTGAAGAAGGTTCCATATCTACACTCTATGGGCTCAGATCTGCCACAGAGATTCTGGTATGGTGATATTATTATCTTGATGGATACAATTGCTTGTTGTGTTGTGAATGCTTAGGGAATTCTTGGTATGGTTGCTAAGATGTGATTTATGCTGGCTGATGGAGTGAGCAGTACTCTTGTGATTCAGTGGTGATATGATTTCTATGGTATATTAGTTTCTTATACATGATTGAGTTATCATTCATATTCATTGGTTGTGGAGCATGAGTAGACTATTGGAGAGATTGGATGTGTTGAGACTAGTTGTCGATTAGATTGGATAGTGAGAGATAGAAGATAATGTGATTGCAGGTTGCATAGGATCTGAGTATGTGAAGGAAATAAAAACCCTAGTTTCTCATAAGTATATGCATGTTGCATTGTAGACTAGTTGCGTACATACGCGAGCTATAGTGAGCCAAGGCGCGTACACACACAGGTTGCACTACTGACAGGTCGTGTACCTGTGACAGATTGATATTTTTGAAGGATTGATGCCTCATCTCAGTTGGTGTTGAGGATGTAAGTTGAGTCTTGCATAAAGATCTGGTGCTTTTGTAGAGTTTTACTCTATTCAGTTGTTGTTGATAAACCCCAAGGATTGTAGTCCGTAATAAAAATAAAATTGTACATACATCTTGTTTTCTTTGTGTTCCTTGTGCTGATGACTTATTGATGATATATGTTGTTGATATATGTTCACATCTAACTGGTTATAAATGATAGCAATGTGTAATGAGTAAATGTTGAATATTAACTAATGAGTTTTGTTTAAGAGGGAAGTTTTTGAAAAAGAGCCCCACACTCATTCACCCCCCCTCTAAGTCTGTAGGTGTGTCCAACAATTGGTATCAGAGCGGGCCTTCATTACAAGCATTAACAAGCTTGAAGGAGATCCATAGACACACAAATGGATGATGAAGTTCCAATCCTTGATGAGGAAAACTATTCTACTTGGAGAATAGAAATGAGAGTACATTTGAAGGAAATGGGAGTGGCTATTTGGAAGGCAGCCATTGGTGGATCAGTTCCCTTGAAGAACGAATCAAAGTTTGCATCTCAAAGGGAAGGAAACAAGAATGATGCATTGGCTCTCAAGACCATTCTTAATGGACTCTCAAGCCCTATCAAATAGAGCATGAGACAATGCACTTCCGCCAAGGATCTATGGCTAAAGCTAGAGGAGACATATCAAAACAAGAAGGAGAAGGAAGATATTGAAGACCACTCCATCAAGATTATCAAAGGTAAAGAATCGTAAAAAACCCTTGATTTTATTATTTCAAAATGTGATTTTGAAAACATTTCAAGTGAAGATAGCACAAAGGAAGATCTCAAAAGTATTTCAAATGAAGGTAAAGAATCTCCAAAGACTCTTGATTGCAATGATTCAAAATGTGATGATGTTGAATTCTTCTCAAGTGAAGAAGAAGATCTATAAATAGTTTGTGTAAAGTTTGATGGTAGTTATCCCATGGAAAGAATAGAAGAATATCTATTAGAACTTCAAAAATAAGTTGAAGAGGGTTTATATAGATATAGAAATGATCATTATTATACACACTATAACTATCTTTCAGATAACACTAAAAAGTTTCTTAGGAGGAATCAAAGGAACATCTTGAATTTAAAGGGAATGCTCAAAGAACAAGAAGAGAGCAATAAGACTAAATTAGAAGAAAAGGAAGAAGAGATCACAAGACTAAAGAATGAAAAATAAGATATGAAGGTAGATGATGAGATTAGCAAAAGTCTTGAAACTATTATCCATCTCAAGACCCAAATTGAAGAAGCCAAAAGGGTAGAGGAACTATTGAAGAATCAAATTAATGAAAAAGAAGAGTCACGTGATAAGTTAGAAGTTGAATTTGTTGACCTTAGAAAGAAGGTAGAGAAGTCAAACAAATTCTTGAATAGCTCACAAATCTTGAATGAGATCTTGGAAATTCAAATACCTCCATATGATAAATCAGGTCTTAGATACAAAGAAGAAGCTACACACGCTGAAGAAACCACCTCAAAGAAGCATGAGGTAAGTCCATCAAAGAAGGAAAACAATGTTGCAGAACAACCATCTACACAAGGCAAAGAAAATTTCAAAAGAACAAAGAAAGGAAGATATCAAGAAGTTATATTTGGGACACCAAAGCAAAGGTATGAAAGTATTTTTCATGGGCATTGTTATTCATGTAATGAATATGGTCACAAATATTTTGAATTCGGAGCGTATGAAAGGATAAATAATGGAAGATTTTATAACACCATAAAGTGTTGGAGATGTGATCAAGTAGAACATATTGATGTTCATTGTAACACCATGAGATGCTACAGTTGTAGTGGATTTGGCCACAAATCCCAGGAGTGATGGAACACAAGAAGAAATTCCATGATGAGGACTTCATATAGCATGACTAGAAGAAGGAATGAAGTAAGGAAGGGAGACATATTTGCAAAAATGGAAACTCAGAGCTCAAGTTCATAGAAGTAGGGACACCTACAGAAGAGGGTGAAGAAGAATGAGCAACCAAAATAGAATAAAAACCTAAAAGGAAGCTCAACTATGTCATCCACTATGGTATACGCAGGTGACAGTGGTATCAATCACATACATATGCAGACTGACCTTGAATAGGTTGCATACATACGCAAGTTGTTCTGCAGTGGGCCATGTATATATGGTAAAGCCTTAGGAAAAAGGCAATGCACATGGGTTGTAGCTTGATGTGATGGTATAACACTTTGTTGCAAGTTCTGACACTGTTTGGTGCAGGTTTTCATGATTCTATATTGGATTATGTAATGTGATGATGAAAATAATGAAAGGCCATCTTGGATGCATGGAACTAACCCATGAGTATGGATTGAGGTATTTTATGTTGAAGAACAATGTTGGTTATGACAGTGAAGTTACGACACCTTGGTTATTTGATATATCTTGAGATATCATTGATCTATTGAATCATACTACTAGTACATGTACTGATGGATCCTTAGAATTTGTTGTAGTAAATGGAGGATTGAGGCTGATATGTTCGGGTACATGGCTAATGCATATTTGAGTTTCATTGATATATGTTGTGATGTATTATTGAAATCTTACTTGGTGGATATCTTGCATATGAATGGGCTACATATTGGGACATGTAGTTGGTGAATTGATGTACTTGCTTGGTGCAAGTGGTGATGCATGTTTAGTGCATAAAGGTACACTCATAGATGGTATATGTTTGGATGATTGGTACTTGTCTAAAAGTACACCATTGGTATTACTTGTTTAGCACAATAATTGGTATTTGTTCGAGATTCATGGTTATGGCACTTGGTTCATGGTGGAGACATATCATAAATGATATAACACTTGCTTGGCATATTGGTAGATGCACATGTTTGGCATATTGGTAGATTCACATGGTTGGCATAATTGGTAGATGCACTTGTTGGCATATGGTTGATACATTACATGGTTGATGTACATGGGTGTTGTGCATGATGGGAACACATCTTGGTACATGATGTACTTGGTTGATATTTTGTTCATGAATCTCTATTTTATTACATCTTTTGTTTCATGATGTATGGTATGGCACAAGTTTGATGCATGGACAGGTCCAAGGATCGTCATTGAAAGAGAAGTTGATCTATGATCCGGTTGAGTAGTAGCAATTGCATGTTGATCATATTGCAAAGGAGATAGGGGGAGACATACCCATAGGGGGAGACATACCCATAGGGGGAGTCATTCTTGAGCATAATTATAGGAGGAGATATTTATCAAATGCATACCTAGAAAAGAGCCCTATATTTGAAGAAAGAGCACAGAAGCATAATTCCAAGGGGAGCGATGGTCACAGGGGGAGTGTGAGCAATGTATCTTCAGCATTTCATCAGAGTGATATCATTTGTTCAAAATGGGAGAGATTATTTAGAGGAAGATCAAAAACATTCAGATAAGGGGAGCAGCCCCAAGGAGAGTTCAAGCAGAGGGAGCAGCCCCAAGAGGAGAATGGCCCTTTTTCATTGATGTCAAAGGGGGAGAGATGATCACATTGATGTGATTGATGTTTAGCAATGGTGAGAGATAGTCATATTGATATGATTGATGACTATTGATGTAGAGCATGCCTTTTCTACATGCTGACATCAATTATTGGTGTTGACATCAATGTTGGTATTTCCATCAATGCCAAAGGGGGAGATTGTTGGATCATATTGTCATTGATGCCAATGGTTTGATTGTGGTTTTATTGATTGATGTCAAGCGATCGCTTGATTTATGATTTATGAACAATGTATATGTATTTTCCTTGATGAGAATGATAGATGTCAAGTGGAAACCAATCAATGAAGATGGATAAATGAGTTGTCATTGATGTAATGCATAGTTTGTTTGATGTAAAGATGACTCATTATTTTCTTTTCATGGTTGATAAGAAGTACAAATGGATGAACTCCAAAGTGGTCCCCTTATGGTGAAATCCCTCACGAGAAGATGCTTTGCGGTTGAGTTGTGTTTGAGAGAACCCATGCTTGTATGTGGAATAATGAGATGAATATCAGTGATTTTGTTGGTGAAACTATCCTAGATGGATAGTGCTTGTCATGCCATTTCCGGTGGTATGTGGAATGTCACATAACTCCTCACGGTTTGAGATTTATGGGCCTATGAAATTGAAGGACCCTCATATGATGGCTTGAAGCCCCATAATGTCAAAGAAGTCAAAGTGCTTGAGAAGAAGAAATTATTATTTAAATGATAAAGTGAAGTGACAAAATCAAGAAGGATTATTTAAATATTAAAGTAAGGTGACAAAATCGAGGAGGAATATTTAAATGATAAAGTAATGGAGAAATTTCTATTTATGGAAAGTGGTTAACCCTAAAATGAGGAAAATAGGTTAAGTGACCTAGAAATGGGTTAAGTGACCTAGAAGTGGGTTAAGTAATCTAGAAGATGAAGAGTATAAATAAGAGGCTAGGGTCTCTTGTGAAAAGTACAATTTTGGGAAGTACATTTTGGGAGTATCTCTTGTGTATATTTTTTGTGTATCTCTTGAGCATGATTGAATATTTATTCTAAGAAAGAGAGCATGAAGAGGATCTCATGGACGCATCAAAGTTTTGGCAATGTCTGAGATCTTGATGGCAAAAGTATTTGAGCTTTAGAAACCCTAGTTTCTAAGGTATACATGGGTTGTAATGGGTCAGAGCGCATACACACGTGGGCTGTATGAAGACATGGTGCATACAGTGGATAAAGTCATGGAGTTTTGTGTTTGAGTTGATAACTGACTGCTGAAGACTGAAGCAGGTTCCAAATCTGCACTCTATGGGCTCAGATCTGCCACAGAGATTCTGGTATGGTGATATTATTGTCTTAATGGATATTATTGCTTTTTGTGTTGTGAATGCTTAGGGAATTCTTGGTATGGCTTCTATGATGTGATTTGTGTTGGCTGATGGAGTGAGCAGTACTCTTGTGATTCAGTGGTGATATGATTGATATGGTATACTAATTTCTTATACATGATTGAGTTATCATTCATATTGATTGGTTGTGGAGCATGAGTAGACTATTGGAGAGCTTGGATGTGTTGAGACTAGCTATGGGTCAGATTAGACAGTGAGAGACAGAAGAGAATGTGATTACAAGTTACAAAGGATCTGAGTATGTGAAGCAAAGAAAAACCCTAGTTTCTCAAAAGTATACGCATGTTTCATTGTAAACTGGTCGCATAAATACGTGGGCTATAGTGAGCCAAGGTGCGTACACACGTAGGATGCACTACTGATAGGTCGCGTACCTGTGACAGATTGATATATGTGGAGGATTTTTGCCTCATCTTAGTTGGTGTTGAGGATGTAAGTTGAGTCTTGCATATAGAGATGATGCTCTTGTAGAGTTGTACTCTATTTAGTTGTTGCTAATAAACCCCAAGGATTCTAGTCCGTAATAATAAAAAAATTGTACATACATCTTGTGTTCTTTGTGTTCCTTGTGGTGATGACTTATTGATGATATATGTTGTTGATATATGTTCACATCTAACTGGTTATAAATGACAACAATGAGAAATGAGTAAATGTTGAATATTAACTAATGAGTTTTTTGTAAGAGGGAAGTTTTGAAAAAGAGCCCCACACTCATTCGCCCCCCCTCTAAGTGTGGTAGGTGTGTCCAACAATCTTTATATGTGTCTGTACTCAAGAAATTCAAAATCTCTTTCGAGATGGCGAACCCTCAAATGGAGACGGAGTAAAGTTGAATTGTGAACAACGTACTCACAATTAAGTTGACGGACCACGAGTTTAGAGTCAAGGTTAAGAATTAATTGAGAAGTTATGCAAGATATGATAAAATTTGTTAGACAATCACATGAATGAAATAAATTTCTCACATACATAAAGATAAATCCATAGTACGAGTGCCTTAAAATTATCATGGGCAGTTGTTGATCACGTGTTTTACTAAGGTAAATTAAAGGTAGATTAATGAGAGATTGTCTGGCCTTTTTAGAGGCTACCCCTTTGTTTGGAAACTTGCGAAGAACTTACCGAAGCCCCAGGGCCTCACAAGCAAGTTCACTAAGGGTGTCGGATGTCCAACACGAGAAGAACCTAGATCTCAAATTTCCCGTCTGACTTCACACACTCCTCTTAGGCGTTTTCTCGTGAATTGAAGTAGAAACTATTGAGATTTCTCTAATTAAACTACTCCACACAAATAACTTTGTCGGAAAGGTTTATTTTAACTTTGCAAGGAAATAAATAAGCTTTGAAGATTGCTTGAAACTAGAATGAAACTTTGCAAGAAACTTGAAAAAATGAAATTAAGCTTTGCAAGATTTTATTGTTGATAGCAGAAAGTAAAATCTAAGCTAAGCATGCATAAAGATTGAAATTACTTGCAATCTTGTTGGGCCCGAGATATGATCATTTTCATGACATTATTATACACTTTTTTCCATATGTACATATGCGTTTTTATCTTTCAAAGGAGATTTTTGAAGAATTTTATGGTAAATTGATATAATCAGCATGAGTTATGTATAATTCATGTTTTGTGATTCAATCAAGTTTAATTTATCATAGTTTATGGTTTCCAAGAGTTAATTCATGTTTTTATGCTATTACAGGGAAAAACGCACCATGTTTCTTGGTCCGGTACTTGATCCAACACTCGTTTCGATACTTGATTCGGCACTTGTTCCAACACCCAGTATTGCACAAAAACGCAAGGCAAGTTGGTGGTTATGGTATTGGCGGCCATTGGTGGACAAATCGAGCACATGGGTTTTGTTTGCCATCGCCCCCTCTAGCTAGTAAGCTCAAGACAACTTGATTTTAATTGTCCAAAGAGGGTGATCATTGGGTTCCTCTGTTTTGTTAGTTATGGATGCATTTAATGTAATTTGTCAAATTTAGAGGTGGTTCAACCCTCCTGTGGTCGACCACCTGGGTTGTAAGCTTATAAATACCAATAGGATGATCATTAGATTGTTAACCAAGTAGCATAAGCATTAGAATTGCCAGAAAATCGATTTTTCTCTGTTTGAGTTTTTTTTTTACATTGCCAGAATAGTGCCAGAATTGAGTTCTTTTACTTTCATGGTGAATTCGACCTGTTGAAGTTAGTGGTGTTCTTGTAGAGGGTATCCATGACTTGCTGGGGGGCCCACCAGTAGTCTGGTGATGTTTAGTTTCTTGTTTATATATTTCATAATTTAAATTGTCTTTTATTTCGTGTACATGCATGTTTTATGTTTTAATTAGCTAGTTGTGATTTAATTGTTTTATTGTTCTTTTGTAGGTTAGTGTGATGAGTTATGTTAGCATGAATTAGTTTTGTAGGCTAAGAATAGACTTGCAAGTCTCTACACTAACTCCATATGCATCTAGATATTAGATTACACTTTTATTCATGATCTTACACTCAAGTTTAAAACAAAGTTCTATTTGGGTTTCGTTTGACAGGGATCTTTGATG
>CBVK0100262663.1:0-22749 GCA_900067695.1 Picea abies
TAGCCACAACAGCGAAGGCTGCCAAAGACCAGGCGAGTGTAGGGATAGAGCAAGCAAGGTTGGTCGATAAAAGTGAGATAGAGATGCTCAAGACTAAGCTCGAACAAGTAGAGCTGGTGGTTCGGAAAGGTCAGATACAAGCGGGCCAGTAAAAAGATTTGATCGAACAGCTATAGGCTAGAGTGGAAATCGCCGAAAGTAAAGTGATAAATATCGGGATGTTCCAGTCCCAGGCGATGGAGATTCGGAGCAGAGTTTCTGCGGCCCAATGAAATTTACTTGCCAAGGTAGAGGTGATTCGGGACAACTACTTGCCTGTTAATCAAGTTTTGGAAAATTTATCTATTAGAGAAAGAGAAGCTGGAGCAGCACGGGTCACCTTTCAAGAGGTTGTGATAGCTACAAACAACAAGGAATCAGTAAGTACTCTCAGGTTTACCATTTCAAAGCAGACCAAAGGAAATATTCTATTAAAAGAATGGGAACACAGCATCTTGGAAGGTAAGCTGCAAGCCAAGAGGGTAACGAAATCCTTAGAAGAGGCTTTTAGTTCTATATATGGTAATCTGTTAGGCATTGATAGCGGAGGTAATGCCGAGGAATTGATTCAAATGAATATGGCAAAAATCTCACTTGATTTAAATGAAGAAGAGGAAAGAGATTCGGCCGAGATCTCACAAGTGACTATGGCAGACATAGTCCAAATAGATAAATGTATGATTAAACCAAGTGTGAAAATGTGCACTATCGACATCATAGACAGACAGATGGAAGACAAGTTGTCGCAATTAGCCCGAGATTGTTACTCTTTTGAAGCCAATTGTCAAGCAGAATCGTCAAGGTTGATATCTCGATTGGTGGAAAGGTGTGTCACTTGTACCGAGCATGCGCGAGGACAAGCTTCTGGCACCAAATAAAGACACAGAGCAAGAAATGGAAAAAGACACAGAGAAAGAAATGGAACAATTTCTCTCCTCCTTATCATAACTGAAAAATTTTGCAACAATTGAGATTCCATCTTATTGTAAAACTGTATAAATATACCATAGAAAGAAAGAAAAAAGGTTGGACCTTTTTGTGTCGATTGTAATAGAGGTTTTACATTTTGAGAGTTAATATAACGCAAATCCAAAGATTATCAATTCCGTCATGACTGTGTTATGAGTTTGTTTTCTTGTATCTCATATTTCGTTTTATTTCATATTCGTATCTGATGAATGCTTCGCTATAATTTAGTGCAACCTCTACTATAGTGAATGAATTTTGGTTTTCTATATTGTTTACTGTTTTTCCTCTGTACCAGCTATCAGCAAGTATAAGACCAGTCAACTCTTTCAGAATTCTATATATATTTTATGCTTCATCGGGTTATTTCTTTACATTTTTCTTCTTCTGTTTATACGTAAGATTCTCCCTTGATAGGAGCCTTACTCGATAGACAGCTAAATGTTTTCTCCCACCTCATACATTTTATTAAAATATAACCCAGTTATGGGAAAGAGCCTTTGATTTGCACCTCTTTTTTATTCCTGAAACCATAAACTCTCTTTTATACAACCGAATTGAGACAGCACTTAAATTCCCCCTGAGGTTTTCTTATTTTACTGTTCCTCCATGGTTGTCCCTATACCAACACCACCCAATATCGAACTTGGATTATCAAATCAAACACACATTGCCTTAAACCTTTNNNTTAAAACAGCCACTACCCGGGTTGAACTCAAACGTTCATGGGCAGCGATTGAACAGGATATAAACATCTAGGAATAGTTGGACGCTAGACAATGCCAACACAGAAATCATCCCTAGTTTCCCTTGCCGAAGGTTGACGTTTCTCTTTTCTCTACCCTTTACCCACTTTCGGATGCCTAGACACTGTACTTCTAAGCCTTAAGTACAGACTCTGGAACAACACCTGCCATCTTCTCTTTTGATATAGAATTTTCTTCCAAATTCTCTAAAATGCTTCACATTTTCCAGTGTTCCTTTCCATAATTCGTAGGGAGTCTTATCATTGTTACTTCTAAGCATTCCTTTGTTCAGAATATGAATTGTTGTATGTACTGCTTGTGCCCAAAATATGTCACTCAACTTGGAATCCTTAAACATGATTCTATCCATTCCATGTATTGTTATGTTCTTCCTTTCAACAACTCCATTTTTTTGAAGTGTCATGGTTGTTGAGAACTGTCTTTTTATTCCATGATCACCACAGAAAAACATGAATTCCTTTGATGTAAATTATCCTCCATTTTTTGATCTTAAACACTTGATTTTCAAATCCATCTCAGTTTCAACCATTTCTTTATATATCTTGAAGTGTTTGAATGCCTCTGACTTCTTCCTGAGAAAGCAAATGACAACCATTCTTGAGTAGTCATCAATCAATAGCATAAAAGATTGTTCACCATTTAATCTCATTTTTTTTGTAGGTCCACATAGGTCAGTGTGTAAAATCTCCAATGGTTTTTTCGTGGAGTAATCTTTTGATTTGAACTTGGTCCTGGCTTGTTTTCCTTGTAGACAATGCTCACATAGAGTGTTTGTTGGCTTTTAAATCTCGGAAATTTCTTTCACTACTTATTTTCTGTTAATTTTGACAAGATTATCAAAGTTTACGTGACCCATTCTTTTGTGGCAGAACCAACTTTCATTTTACTTTCATAAGCAACATCTTTCCTTTCCAATTTTATTCAGGACATATATGTTGTTTGGGGTTCTTATAGTTGTAGCAACCAGCTTGTCTGATCCTTCTTTCCTTATCTCACATTTTTCTGAGTCAAACAAAATTTTGTGTCCTTGATCACTCATTTGACTTACACTTAGTATATTGTTCTTCATATCTTTGACCAGTAGAACATTTTATGCCTTGGGATATTTGATTCCAAGCTTGATTGTGCCTCTACCTATGATTATGGTTGAGTTATCATTTGCAAACAAAATTGATCCATCTTGTTCCTTCTTCAAGATTAGAAACGTGTTCTTGTCACATGTCATATGCTTCAAACAACCATTGTCAACATACCGCCCACTTTTATTGTGTTGAACTTATAGAGCAAGCGATCATTCTTCAGTGTTGAATTGATATTGCTTCCTTCTCCATATCCTTTGTGGTTCATGTTTAATCTTTTTCTTTGGCTCCCTTAGAGGAATAGTCAGTCTAAAATGTTTATCCATGTGTCCAAAATTGTTGCACTTGTAGCACTCTACTTCATTAATTAGTGAACCAAAATTGTTGTGATTTGTGTTATGTGCTTCATGTGACTTTCCAGGATAACTATTGTACGAATAGTCTTCATAGTTGCTTATGTTCTTGGCATAGGCTCTCCAATTTTCAGCTTTGTGTCCAAAATTGTTACAAGAATAACATAAACCAAGAAAAATAGTTTGATACTTGGATATAGGGGATCTTTGAATGATTTTTCTCTCCCGAAGTCTTATTATTCTTGGGATGTTGTTGATTGTTGATTCTATGTTCTGAATCTTCTAGGTGGTCCAATTTCTATGTTATTTTCTTCTTGCATCTTCCTATATTCATCTTTCTTGATAGTACCTCTGACTATTTCTGCATAGATGCTTTGTTCTACTTATTGTTCTTTCGTCTTGCAGCTCGACCCTTTCACAGTCTGCATCTGGTTGTATCCTAGCTCGGACTTGTCATAGTACGTCCTTTGAAAACTAATGATTCCATCCAATATTTTGGTGTTATATATTCTACTGCTTATCTTTCTTATGAAGATATCTTCTTAAAGTGACTATTTCTTCTTCCAAGATTTCAATCATATTCTCATTTTCTTCTAACTGACTTCTGAGTGTTTCTTCAATCCTTCTATCTTCTTCTACCTGAATTTTTAACTTTGTGATTATCTGTTTGATTTCTTCTGAGTTGGAATTCTGAGATCCTTCTATCATCTTTAAATCTGCCTTGAGTGACTTGTTTTTCTTTCTTTCTTTCCTCGGTTCTTCTAAGGCATTGATTAATTCTGCTTTGAGATCGACTTTTCCTTATTCTTCATCATCATATACTACCATGAAGATTACTCTTTCTGAATCACTATCACCATCATCATTCTCTTCCGATGAGGAGTTGTCTTCCTTTGAGTAGAAAATTTTCTTGAAGAATTTTTTTTTGTTCCTTCTCTTGTCTATTTTTTGAATTTTTTTTTTCTTCTTAGGATCTTCTTCTTCATCGCTACCTTTATTCTTAGCATAAGTACATTTAGAATCAAAATGAACAATACCATCACAATTAAAACATTTCAATGGAAGCATACCTCTGTACTTGTCGGTTCCTCTTTTCAACTTTCTTACAAAGTTTGTCACTTCTTCATCTTCCTCTAAATCGTCGTTGCAACTAGAATCTGGTTTTCACTTTTTCTTGGTCTGATTCTTTGTCTTCTAGGATGCCTTGAACGTTGCTTCCTTTGTGACTAGGTTATCTTGTTTTATCCTCATTGCATAAGATGTGAATATTCCATGTAGCTTGTCCATGCTCAAACTATAAAGATATGTTCTTTCTTCCAGGGTTAATATATTAGGATCAAATATCATAGGAAGAGATCTTAGAACCTTCTGAACGATCAATCGATTCATCAAATTCTTCTCCCAATCCTCTATTAGTGTTTACTGTTTCATCAACTCATAGAAAGTAGGTTGCAATGTCTTCATCTTCCTTCATCTTCAATTTCTCAAACTTAGCAGAGTTTGAAGCTTAACTCCTTTGACTTTGGCATATCCTTCATAAATATTTTGAAGTTTATCCCAAAGATTATTTGCAATGTTGCGATGCATAACCGTGACAAATATTGAATCATCTAGACTGCTCAGAATGGTGCCTTTAGCCTTTGAATTGATTTCATTGAGTTTCTTTCCATCTTTGTTAATTAGGGGAATATCTAGTACTATGTATCCATCTACTATTGACTTCCAAACATCAAATCCATGTGCCTGTAAAAATATTTTCATCATTTTATTCCAGAAGGCATAATTTTGACCATCAAACCTCCGTGCTCCAATATTAGCATATTCCATTATCTCCTTCCAGTGGTTAAGTTGTTTCTTGAAGAACCCACTCTGATACCAATTGTTGGAATACTGAGAGGAGGGGTGAATTAGTATGAGCACTTTTACCACTTTTAACCACAATATACATTCTTCAACTTTATCAGTAGTGCTCAGCAGTTTCTCATTAGCATTCAATATATCATCAGCAGCATAAATCAACAGTGCATAATAAAAAATCACAAAGTACACCATAATTTACATGGAAACCCAAATGGGAGAAAACCACAGAATGATTTTCTCATATATCAAAGAATACATTCATTGGAAGCACCAACTTCCCAATTTTCCCACTGCAACTAGAAGAAGGCTACAACCCCCTATTTATAGGATCCAACCTTAAGGAAGCTACAACTCCCTGAATTCTCTAGCTCCAACCAGAAGGAAGATACAACCCCCTTATTCTCAGGCTCCAACTTGAAGGAATCTCCAACTCCCTAAGTTCTCTGGCATCAACCTAAAGGAGGCTACAATCCACTTTCCTTGCCCCATATTGCCACCCTGAAATACAAGTGTAGACAAAACTGTCACTACCACAATCACTTACACTATCGCTGTCACTATCACATCAACATGTAACCTATCAACCTATCATTGTATCCAACATGTTACTGTCATTGTACCATCAACTTTTAATTGATCATCAATATGTGTTATACCAACACTTATACTATACCATGCATCAATTACGTACCAACAAATGTAGTATAACATGCATCAATTATGTACCATAATATATGCCTAATGTGGATACCATAACATCAATAATGAGTAGCTAATCATGTATCCAATCATGTACCATGTACTAGAGAATCAATCATACATTAAACATGTACCATATACCATAGCACCAATCATGTATATGCATGTCATTAATGAAGTGTCTCGTGTGCCTTATGCATATGCCACCATATACCAAGTGTATACCTCAACCATATACCAACATCTCAAAGATATTTCATATAATAAACCAGATGTAAGAGTATGCCTCACTAAAACATGTAGCCAAGATGTACCTCAATCCAGTGCCAATGCCTCAACAATATACCAAGCATGTCTCAAGCATGTGCCATAATCAAATCCAACAAGTAACCCTCAAATCATACATGTAGTCCTGTAGCCAACCTAATACAAGATTTTACAGACCTGTAGCATTTCCTCAGTCATCAACAACCTGGCACTAGCATATTCCCCAAAATTTTCTTGTCCTCGCAGGACTAAGACATCCTGCCACGCAAGGCCTTGCATGGCAGGTACTAGGCAACCTGCAAGGGTGCCTCGCGGGACCCTAGATGTCTGACCCATGGGAGTCATCCAAATTAGGGTTTCCTCAAAAATCCTCTTCTCCTCTACAAATTCGAAACTCTTGCACTTCTCACTCTTTCGTTACCTTAGATTTCATCGTCACAAACTTGCCAAAAGATCACTTTCTCACTTAGAGATATTTAATAGAATGTATGAGTGAATGTAATTGTAAATGACTTCTTGAGGTGTATATATTTTTTTTCTAGGTAACCCTTTTCCTTAATTTTAGGGATTTCTTGTTATAACCACTTTACCCTTATATTATTTGACTTGTAACCAACTAGGGGTTTCTTAACTATTTGGGGCTTCTAACTTTACAAGGCCATAACTCCTCAACCGTGAGGAACCACATGGCATACCACTTATCACCAAAAATGGCATGACGAGAACTATCCATCCATGAGTGAGTTACCTACATTTACACTATCCTTCATGACCTTTTTCCTTTATCAACTATGGGGTCCATAACCATACCTTTGGGGCTACCGGACTTCTTCAAGGGTTGACAACAATGACAACCAATCTTTCAACACATGCTTCATATTATTATGGGCAAAAGGATTGTCAGCAACTTGTATGGCGCTTTGATTATCACATTAGATTGTCATCGAGTTCTGAACAGGAAGGCCAATTTCACCCAAAAGTTGGAAAATCCATACTTCTTCAGTACCTGCTTGAACGATGCCATGATACTTTGCTTCTATAGTCGACAAGTATACTACCTTCTATTTCTTGCACAAACACACCAACAGTCAAGTGATAAAGTGAAACACATAGCCAGAAGTGAACTTATGATCATCATTGTCGCTAGCCCAGTGGGAGTCGGTGAAGCCACCCAGTGAATATGAACTTCGATAATACTTAATACCAAAATGAGTGGTACCTTTGAGATAGTGGACAATTTGTGTGATTGCTTTCCACTGAATTTCTTTTGGGTCTTGCATAAACCAAGAAATCACACTAACAACAAAGGAAATGTTAGGTCAACTATCAGTAAGATAAATAAGAGTTTCGACCAGTTGTCGATAAATTGTAGCATCAATTACAGATGTTTGACAAGTTTTGGTGAGATTTACTTCAGATTGGAAAAAAGTAGTACAAGGCTTACAATAGACCATCTTAAAATGTGTCAAAATATCCATCACATTTTTAAATTGAGAGATGAAAAAACCATTGCATAGTGGTAATACTTGAAGACCCAAAAAATAATGCATAGTACCAAGACCTGTCATGTTAAAGGAGTCACAAAGTTGGTTCTTCAATCTGAGAATGAGATCAGTATTATTTTCAGTGATGTGGTCATCTACATATACAACAACAATCAAAGTGTCTCCATTGGTATGGAGCACATACAAGATGTGATCATATTCACAACGTTTGAAAGCAAGTCAAAGAAAAAAATTATCGATCTTAACATACCAAGCTTGGGAAGCTTGCTTCAAACCATAAAGTGACTTCTTGAATCGACAAACCAAGTTAGAATCTGTCATAAAACCAAGTTGTTGTTCCATGAAAATTTATTCAAGTAAGTCTACATGATTAAAAGCACTCTTCACATCCATCTAAAGGATTTGCCATCCAAAACAAGCAGCAAGGGAAAGAATCAGTGGAATAGAGTTCATATTTGCAACAGGAGAAAAGGTTTCAGTGTAGTCGATTATTTTTTGTTGAGAAAATCCCTTTGCAACCAGGTGTTCTTTATGTCGTTCAACGACACCTTCAGAGGTAAATTTGGTTATGTAGACCCATCAACACTTCACAATGTTCTTTCCTTGCAATTGGGGAACTAAGTCCCAAGTGTGATTCTTCGACAAAGAATCAACTTTTGTCTACATAGTGTGTTCCCATTCATGTCATCCTTGAGCATCCGAGTAAGCAAGGGGATCATAATTTTCAAGTACATGAGTCATCAAGACAATGTTGGCATGTTAGTTTTGACTTTGAGTTTGTTGTTTGAAGGAAATGTCGCCAACATTAGTTCCAATAGCTTCAATTGTCTTAGCAACAAGAAATAGGTGAATTATTGTTCACTACAACAGGTCAATTAGAAGTCGAAACAATTTCAATGGACGAAGAGGGAAAATCGGTCGAAACAGAGATCGATGGACTAGTCGACTCAAAGGTTGACGATCAAGTCAAAACAGGAACAGAGTTTGACTATCCAATTGAATGACTGAAAAATGGAACATGAAAAACCAATGTCAAAGACAACATCAAAGGGATCATCCGACATTAATTCGGAGGATTCATTCAATAACTTGATGCCAAAAGACTTCTCATCAAACCATACATTTCATCTAATAATGATTTATCATTTGACAAGATCAAACAATCGATAGACTTTTGACTCTTCAAAGTAGCTCATCATTATGCAAGCATGCCTCTTTGCATCCAACTTCTTTCTGCAATCATCAGAAATATGAACTCATACAATACATACACATACACGGAGGTGGCCAACTTAAGGCTTCTTTGCACACCATTGTTCGACTAGATTCATGGAAGGAACAACTTGATTTGAGATGCAATTGAGAAAATAGTTTGCACGATATACTGCTTCAACCCATAAGCAAGGAGGCAGATATTTGTTCTACAAAAGACATCTATCCATTTCAACTAATCTCTAATTCTTTCATTATGTGACGTCATACTACTGAGGTGTGTGAGGAACCAACCGCTTCCAATCAATACCAGATCGAACTAGATATTCTTCAAAAGGTTGATTTACATACTCATCACAATTCTCTGATCTCAGGAACTTGATGGGTAGGCGGCATTGTTTTTCAACAAAGGCTCTAAACTCCCTGAACTGACAAATTCTTATTCTTCAAAAAATAGACCCATATGAAACAAGAGAGATCATCAATGAAAGTCAAAATATACCTTGCACCTACCAAAGAAGGTAGATTGATGCCATAGACATCACTGTGAACCAACTCCAGTAGGTTATGTGCTCTCCATGCTTTGTCAAATTCAAATGGTTCCTAATTATGTTTGTCAAGCACACAGCTTTACATACTCCTTCATGGGGGAACACTTTAAGTAAACCAATAACCATTTATGAGTTTCCATCAACTGCAGAATTTGGAAATTCACGTGTCTGAGTCGTTCATGCACCTAGAGTCGACTACCCATTCAGTCTACACAGACTGAGACAATAAGGCTTGAGAAGTTCTGACTTGGAAGGTGAAACTATCAATGGGTCGAAAAACAACAGACGTGTCTCCTTCAAGGTGTTTACCTTCTCTTCTAAATCATCTCTCTTCTTATAGCAGACTTTCTCTACATGTCCAGTCTTTCCATAGTATTGATGTCTTCTTATTTCGAATTCAATGGGGTGCATTTATCTACCCCTTAATTTTCTGTTCGTGTCATCCAGGTCTCTATGTAAAGGTATTAAACCATACTATATCCCTATGATTTGACTTTCCCTTTCCCTTGAGCAAGTGGGCTTCATGTTTACCATCAAGTTTGTCTTATTCAAGCAGTCTGTGTTGATCAGTGATAAAAAATCTACAGAAAGATTCAAAGGTGTAGCCCTTACCATCTTCCTTGTGTGCTTGTCTGTTGGTGCAAAAAGTCAAGACAAACACATCAAATGTTATTCTCAAGTTCATTAGGACCAACTCAATGAGTTGTCCATTTTTATTTTAATAATTATTTTCACATTTGCCCAATTTCAACTAGAGTTCCTTCACACACGTAATATAGTTCTTTATTCTGTCAAAAAAATGAGGATTGAGAGAGATCAACACGTTCTCCAACTGCATGATGTGGCTCTCATCGACTCTGTCGAACAATGACTTCAACTTTTTCCAGAATTGATGAGAGCAATCAATTCCACTGAGGTGAAAACGAATCTCCCACGAGATATAGGTCGTGAAGACCCCTAGAGCCTCATCCTTCTTTCCATCAACAGTGAACTTCACATGATCGTTTGTTGGATTTGGAATCACAATCTTGGTATAGAGGCATAGTCCTTTACTTTTCAGTAGGTTTTACATGTCTGGTGTCCATATTGCATAATTGGATATGTTCATAATAACAAGATCAATCTTCAAATCCATCTTCGATATATAGATAGAAACTTTTATTTCAATAAATTTCAAATGATAAACCACCAGCTCAAAGTCAATCACACAACAAATCCGACTCAATGAGGTTTGTAGATAACACGCAAGGTTTCAAACCATTGACTCTGATACCATGTTGGGGAATATGGTGGAGTGTGTTACAAGATAGACAAACAATTATAGAGATAATCAAAGAGGAAATAAAATTTCGAAGACAAAAGGTGGTTTCTAAAGACACCATTACATCACCTAAGCAAAACGCATTGTGATCAAAACACCACAATTCATATTGAACCTTGATATCTCCATATGATATCACTTTGATCACTTGATGATAATGACCCAAGGAGTATGTTATTTAGAGCCTCAAGATCTAACCAACTCCCATGAAATCGAGAAGATCTTGTTCACATATAATTGTCGATTGTTAGAGTTGACTCCATTAAATCCATGGTGTTTAGTCAGCTCAACAAGGATGTTTGATCCGACTGTCCATGTGTCCAACTTATAGTCGATTATTGGGCTGGTCAATCCACCACCCGACTATATTTGACTACTGGTTGATTGTCTGACCGATTGGCATGTCAACTACTCAACCGACTGATGTAGAGATATAATTGATTGTCCGACCGACTGTATCTAGATGTAAGTTTACTAACTAAATCTAGGAGAAGTGTGATGAACCATCAATGTTTGATGTTCCAGCATGCCAAACTTCTTCAAAAATTATGTTGTATACTTGGTTTGACCAAGAATGATTTGATAAAGTTGTTGAAAAACTTCCATTCCAAAATAATATCGAAGTGTTCCCCAAGATTGCCATTTTGAACTCTTTTTGAAATTTTTGATTGACCTATTTAATGTGAACTCCATGGTTCCTTGTAATGATTAATTAAGTGATCAAAATAAAGAACTATGACTACCAAGTTTTGACCTTGGATGCTAAAATACAAAGTATCATCAAACTCGCTACAAGGCAAACCAACATGTCTAAATTATTCATATATTTTGATATACCATGTTCCAAGTCTTTGTTTCAAGTGATATAAAGCATTGATTAGTTTTCAAATTTTGTGCTCTTGTCCTTTAACTTCAAAACCTAGGGGTTGAATCATATAAACTTCTTTTAAGTCACCATTAGAAAAATGCACTTTTGATATCCTTTTGGTGGCACGTCCAACCATATTGTGCAACCAAATTTATTATCATTCTGATTGTGTTCCATTTTGCAATTGGGATAAATATTTCTTCATAGTCTATCCCTTATTTACGACCAAAAACTTTCATCACAAGTCTTTCTTTATACTTACCTTGCCATTTGTTTTATATTTGATTCAATAAATCCATTTACAGTGAATGGATTTTACAGCTATTGGACAGTGAACAAGTTTCCATGTTACATTTGCAATTATCGAATCATACTCATCCACCATAGCTTATTTCCATTCTTTATACTTCAATTCTTCTGCAAAAATTGTTGGTTCAATAGAAGTACAAGTGACTTCTAGTTCTTGTTTTGTTTTATTCATCTAGGTGAACATCTTTCAGTAGTTGTGTAAACCATTTTAGTCTATTGTGTTGTGCCCATGGTAAAGTTGTTGTAGTTGATATGATCTATGTTGAAAAAGATTCATCATCAAAGAAGAGTTAGATTATCTAATTCTTGAACATTCATGTTGGAGGCTAAGAGTTGTTAAATTTCACACCCAACACCCAAAAATTTATTTCCTAGCAAATACCTTGTTGTAATAAACTTATTACACGGATTTACTGAATAAAAAACACAACAGAGTTTTAACGATTTACAAAAATAAATTATAAAGAAGCAAAATCAGAAACTAAACACATTTGCACACACAATTTATAGGTAAATACCCCTAGAAAAAAACCCCTAAGGGAAAACCAGTACTATGATGATTTTATTAAGATAAAATATAGGCTCTCGTCCTCAGAAAATGGCCCACCTGAAGAAAAATACAAAACAACAAGAATAGTCTATCACACCTCAAGATCTGTCCTTCGATCTTATTGGTCGGTACTTCCTTTGTTACCCCTTGCTTCCTTCCTCAGACCCTGCCCTTACACACTTTGAAGAAAATCCTTCTCCACCCAATACAATGAGATCTCACTATCTCACTTTATGTGTGTCTCCTCCTCTCACCTTAGTTGTTTTTTATAATGTTGAGTTTATCATAAATCTAAAACCCTAGATCTCCAAAGTGATCGATGATTGAGATTAGATCTCAATAGCACTTGAGATCAATTGCTCAGATTTAATTTAATTCACTTAAGCCAAAGCCTAAGTCAAGACTTTAGCTTTTTCATTAAATTAAACTCAATTAATCACAAAAAGGCATTCAGTTTCATAATTACTTTAATAAACTGAATTTCCTAAGTCTTTAGAGGTATTAAGGATTACTTCCACATGTTAGACATAAAACCAATGTGGAAGTACATATTCGATGCTACAAACATCAACACTTCCTCTTGGCAAGGAATGTACCTCTCAAAGAGCCACCTAAAATTCATTCTCCCTCCGACCCCGACACAATGTCGCACACATCATCCTATACTAAGGCATCCTACTGCTCTTGTTGATTTTTTTCCTCCTCAATGACGTAACATATCAGTGCCTTGAAGTTTGGAAACTTCATCGAATACATGTTCTCCCTCAATGTGCTCCTAGGAGCCTCAACTTGCTCTTGAGCATCCATCAATGTCAACTCATACCAACTAAGTTTTCTGACAAAACTGAAAGGGGCTACCTCCCTCTTCCCATGTAAAGGTTGACTCGTCACACTATAAGTATGTCAACTCTACTCACCCTTTAGAGCCTCCTGCTCCTCACCCTCTATCACTGACATCGATCCATGATCCAAGATCCCCTTGGATCCACCTACAAGCTTGTCCTGCAACATGTATAACTTTCCCTCTCTGACACTAAGAACTCAAGCTAAGTCTATGTCAAATATTTTTGGTTGAATAAGAACCTGACCATCCTCGAAAGAGATGGTGTATCCTCTGTCCTCCATTATCAAAACTGGGAGCAAATTCATTTTAAGCTCCAAAACATACAACGCATCTGCCACCTCCAGAGAACCTCCTGACTCTAGCTAGATCATGATTGTCCCCACTACTTACACCACACTTGGCATTGGTGTCAAGCTCCACATGCATCTTCAAGTCTCTTTGACAAATTGGTGAACAACTGATGTGTCCCCGTCATGTTTTTTGTCCACTGAGAAAAGAAAAATAGATCCAACTCCTAAAGCTTTTGTGGCTCAGATTTTCCCTTGTTACGAAATTTGTATGTTGTTGTTATGTTTGCTTCTCTTCTCCTTTGAATTGAACAGATCTCTAGATGAAAGTCCTTCACCCCTTGCTAAGATCCCATTGAGTAAAAGTACTTTTCTCTATCTATGAGTCACTAACTGCAATAGATTTTCCATCCCCTGATCTTTCAATAAAGTCCTTCACCCGTCTAAAATCCCCTTGAGTTGCAGTCCTTCATGACTCAAACACTTGAGCAAAAGTCCTTATTTTCTCCAAAGTGGGTAACTCGGGCACATGAGCAAAAATCCTATACTCCTATGTGTTCTCTTGTGGCATAGATCTCTAAGTGAAAGTCCTTCACCTATCCGAAATTTCTTATGTTAGCTNCTAGAACCCTTACGCGAAACTTTGCCACTATTCAACAAGCCACCCTACACAAATTTTCTAATTCTTGGACTCTGCTGGCAAGACTTCCTACATGTGCCCTATACAATGTACCTGAGTCTCCTACAACTATACGATGATCTCTACAACTACCTGATGATTGCCCTATGATTTCTCCTAGTAGCTACGCCTTGCAGCCTATGCCAAGGTGGCTGGTGCGGTAGCTCGTTTCTTCCTCCAACACCTAGTGGCTACGACTATGGTTGCAACTGCTCCCAACCCAACCCTCTTCTCTGCACACACAATTCTCATGCACCTGCGACTACTTCCTCTATCGTCTGCTACCTCCCTGCACCTTCCTCCCTCTATCACTCAGCCTGCGACCTCCCGCACCCAACATCTCTTACCGCAACCGCTGTTGGCTACTCCTGCAACTACCCCACAACCTTTCTTCACCCAACATCTATCCACGCAACTCCCTGTCAGCTACTCTGCACGACGTATGACTATACAATTGCTTTGCAGTCCATACCATTGTACAACTGATGCCTCTTTCATATATATCCTTGCAACCTACAAAAATAAAAAATAAAATTGTTGCTGCAAAATTACAATATGTGCAACCTAGCTTCCTTTTCAAAGTCTCGACTCTAATACCATGTTAAATTTCACCCCTGCACCCGACAATTTATTTCCTAGCAAATACTTTGTTGTAATAAACTTATTATGCATATTTATTGAATAAAAACTCCCTGCCTGCTACTCTGCACGATCATATGACTATACAACTACTTTGCAATCCATACGATTGTACAGTTGTTGCCTCTTTCATATATATATATATGAAAGAGGCAACAAAGGAAGTAGCGGCCAACAAGATCAAATGATAGATCTTGAGGTGTGATAGATTATTCTTGCTAGTTTTGTATTTTTTCTCGAGTGGGTCAGTTTTCCAAGACGAAAGTCTAGATTTTATCTTAAAATCATCATAGTATTGGTTTTTTCCTTTGGGTTTTTTCTAGGGGTGTTTACTCAGAAATTATGTGTAAATATGTTTGGTTTCTTGTTTTGCTTCCACTAATTTATTTATGTAAATCATTAATATATATATATATATAAAAAAAACCTATACTATGATGATTTTAAGATCAAATCTAAACTTTCGTCTTGGAAAAATGACCCACTTGAGAAAAAATACAAAAATAGCAAAAATAATCTATCACACCTCAAGATCTATCATTTGATTTTGTTGGCCACTACTTCCTTTGTTGCCCCTTGCTTCCTTTCTCGAAGCCTGCCCCTACACATTTGGATGAAAGTCCTCCACCCAATACAATGAGATCTCACTATCTCACTCTGTGTGTCTTCTCCTTTCACCTTAGCTACCTATTATAATGTCGAGTTTACTCCAAATCCAAAACCCTAGATCTTCAAAGTGATCAATGGTTAATATTAGATCTCGCCAACACTTGAGATCAATGGCTAGAATTTAATTTAATTCACTTAAGCCAAAGACTAAATCAAGACTTTAGTTTTTCATTAAATTAAACTCAATTAATCATAAAAATGCATTCACTTTAATAAAATGAATTTCCCAAGTCTTGAGAGGTATTACAGACGACTTCCACATGTTAGACACAAAATCAATATGGAAGTACTTGTTGGATGCTACAAACATCAAGTCTTCCTCAATCTAATCTAGTTTCTTTTTAGAAATTGTTTTAACTTGAATTACATTTTTCTCCAAGGAAAGTATCAATCCCTTCAAGTATTTGACTTTGTCTCATCAAATACAATGACCTGATTGATAATGAATTTCTCATTAGTTAACAACCTATAACCTTTCTTTTCCTCTGAATAGTCAATAAGAATGCATTTTATATTTAAATTTTGCAAAATAGTCATTTTTTCCTTAAAAACTGAGCAATAACAAGTGGAGCCAAAAACTCAAAGACAACTTACTCAATGCTTAGTACCGTACCATGTTTCATATAGAGTGATTCCATCTAAGGCAAATGCGGATAATTGATTCTTTAGATATGTTATTGTATGAATTATTTAAAACCAATATTTTTTGCTTAACCACTTAAAATGTAACATAGATCTTGTCATTTCCATTAGAGTTATGTTCATTCTTCTTATGACTATTTTGTCAGAGAATATGAGAATTTTTCAACTATCTTTTTATTTCACTTTTCCTACAATAATCATTGAATTCATTTGAAGTGAATTCTTCCCCCATTATTTGTTTTTAATGTGGCAATCTCTTTGGTTTAAGTGTTGAAAATGTATGAATTTTTCAAAAGTTTTTTATTTTGCAAGAAGAGGACATTTGCAATTATATTACAAGAGGAAAATGTACTTACAATAAAAGTATAATGTGGCAATCTTTTTGGTTGAAGTGTTGAAAATGTATGAATTTTTCAAAAGTTTGATTTTCCAAATTATTACTAATTTGTAATGTTTTCAAAAAATGTTTATATAAAAATCATAACACTTTCTTCTTTTTGCCAAAGAACTTGTTATGTTGAATCAACAAATCACTAAGAGAATCAAAAGTTTGATTTTCCAAATTATTAATTATTTGTAATGTTTTCAAAAAATGTTTATCTAAAAATCATAAAACTTTCTTCTACATCGTTAAATCCACATTTTAATATTTCCAATCTAATATTTTTTAAAAGAAAGATGCACTCCAAAACATCTCCCTCTTTACCCAATAGTTGGTTTAAAAGCTTTGTATGAAAATCAACCAACCCAAACATCTCCCTTTTTACCCAATAATTGGTTTAAAAGCTTTGTATGAAAATCAACCAACCCAAAAATTGCCTTACAGTCCAAACGCCAATTGCATTTTAGACTAGCCCAAAAAAAATCATATTTTAATTCCAATTTTGTCAAATCTCTAGCACAAATGCATTTTCATATCTTAATTCCAATTTCACCAAATCTCTAGCACAAATGCATTTGCATATTTTAATTCCAATTTCACCAAATCTCTAGCATCAATAGGCTTAATTAGAATTTTATGGCCACTACATCTCTACAACTCATAAATTAGTTTGTTTTGCATATGACTACTCTAACCTTTCTAGTTCTTGGGTCCATCCAATTTATCTGAAATAATGAATAGGTTTAACAATTTAGACATAGTGAGTTGCTTATCAAATCTACATAATCAAGAAAATAAAGAATATCATGCACAAAAGATACTACACTACAAAACAAGTTTTTAACTCTTATCAATATTTCTATTACAAAATAGAAATATTCTTCAATTTTGTTAAACTTTATTTGACACACTAAACTTAAGAAAAAATGAACATGCCGATTTTTAAATTAAACATTCTCATTTAATACTTCAATTAAAATGTTAATAAACATGCCCATAAACTACACAATACTTCCCAAAATAGAGGAAAAAAGGGCTCAACGATTGTAATTTCCTTTTCCCTTTTTCGGTGAAAATTGAATATATTTTTATATTGTCAAAAAATGATAAAACCTTGGAACCCTATGCATATATGTTTCTTTTATATGGGATTTCAAAAACTGTGCATATATTTGCCTTCTATTTCCGTGCAAGGAGCCAGTCGCTGTGGGAAGATTATTGTTCTTTGGGAATTTGTTGACTTATCGCCGCTGAAGAAAGCCCAGGGTTGTTTTTGTGATTTGCTGACACACTACTCTACTAATCTATGTTAAAAGTATTTTATCACCATAGACAATGGGCATAGCATATCAATATGCATTTCACTTTCAAGTCAATATTAGATTTAAGATTGCTTTCCCGCTTAAATTTCTTTCATCACAAGTGGAAAAAGGGCGGGCTATTCTTTCAAAATTCAAAGCAAAACATTACACCCAGTGATTCACAAAAATCCATAGAAAGGACTTACGAACAAATGTGTACTACATGTACTAAAAAACCAAATTGCAGAGGATAGTCTATGAGCAAGAGTTGGAAATGTCTAATGATAAATTCACTGATAGCAAATTATGCAAAGTTCATTCTACTGGTAAAAATAGAAAACGGATCTTCTTTTGGAAGTGTTTTCTCTGCAGGTACATTCTCCAAATGCATATGGTACTATGGCCAACTTTCTTGCACCCAAGTTAGTACATTCTCCAACTTAGTACATTCTCCAACTGCATTTAATTGGTGCTGGAGCAGGACGTGAATTGAAACAGCCATGTATTTTTCAACGTGAATTGCTTTAAAAAAAAATCTACCCCTTTTTTTTGCAAAATTCTCGTTAATATGGTGCAAATCTTCGAGATTCTCATTAACATGGTGTAAATCTTCGAAATCAAAAAAAGACACAAACCACAAAGCAAGGACTACAACTTCAAGGTACTCTCCAACTTCTTAATCAACTTCTTCTCCCCCTTCCAGAACCACAATAAAGGAATTATTCGCTGCCAACCAACAAATATTAGAGATCCAGAACAAAAAACTAATACAATGACTTGATAGAAATGAACAATTTTAACATTTTAGAAAATTTTTAAATGTAAAATTAAAAATTCAGTTTCTTTGAGATCTATAAATTTGTAGGACTTTGGTTGAAAAAAATTATAGATTTTTAAAATATGGTAAAACTAAAACAAATATAAATTTTAATAATAATCTTTTAAAAATAAAACAAAAACTAATATTTTAAAATTATCACATTTTCTAGTGATAAATAGTAAAGATATATCTCTTCAAATCAAATCAAGGATTAAGTTTTGGAGTCTTTATTTTCTAAAGATTTAGTAAGATGGTCTTCTCATCATTATAAACTTCTCATTAGCATAACTTGGCTTCTAGTGATAAATAGCAAAGATATATCTCTTCACATCAAATCAAGGCTTGAGCTTTAAAGTCTTTCTTTTCTAAAGGTTTAGTAAGATGGTCTTCTCATCACTATAAACTTCTCATTAACATAACTTGGCTTGAGCTTTCGAGAATTCTTTTCTAAAGATTCAGTAGATGGTCTTCTCATTTTAATTAAAAAATAAAATTAATAATATGTGACAAACATAGTATAGTGTATATATAACCTTTATAACATTATGTCAACATACCATATGTTGTTTTGATCAACAATTCAAGGATAATCACTATATCAAAGCTCTATTTTCTAAGAAAATAGATAATTTCTAAAATAATAATAAAATTATTCATGAGTAATGTGTTTTCCAGCATTTTCAACATCTGTTGAACTTTCCCAATTGGCTAGGAATTGTTTTGGGAACTTGGGAGCTTCAACATCAAGAAAATGGGGGCTTGGGAACTAGTTTTTGAAATAGAGAACTTTAAATTAAAATTCTACTAAATTAAAATGTAAATATTTTTATTTCACTATTACAAATACACAATTTATTACAAGTATTTTCACTATATTTATTTAAAATATCACTATAAAGCAAAGACTAAACTACACTAGATATTATTAAGTAAAAAAAATTAATACTGCTCACTTTATGGTTGTGAATATGAAACATTATTTAGTTTTTTTCAATCAGAACAAGAATAACCCTTCAAATTTACAAGTTTATATATGTAAAGTTTAATTTTTAAAAGATGTTGAAACTTTATATATGTATTTTCAATTTTGTTTCTCATTTTCTAATCGAATATTTATGGATATTAAATTTTCAAGAGTTAAATATATTCATATAATTATTAGTACAAATTAAATTAGTAATTTCAATATTGTAGTTGTTACTTGTTGTAGTAGGAACAACTTTGTCCTGGATTGACCTTCAATTTTATCATTATCCAACTTTGTGTCCTGGATTAACTTTGTCCTCGATTGACCTTCAATTTTATCATTATCTCTTCAAGTGTCTGTATCCACTTATCCACATTCTCACTCATGCAACATAGGTATTTCCTAAAATACAGATTGACACAATCACATCCCTATCATAGTGAGTCATAATCAAGATCCTTTTGCCCTCTAGATCATTTTTTTTAGAAAAATGATCAAGGTTTTCCCTCTAGATAATTCCTTTTAGAAAGATTTTCCTTTGGTTTGGATGATATTCTCTAAGTAAAACCCTAAACACAATACTAGTTCAACAATTCATAAATAGATTATATATAGATAATCAACAATTTGCTCACTAAACACAACACAAAAGGGATTTGAACTTGGTAAAAAAAGTAACAACTTCATAAAATGCACTATCATTAGTAACATTTAAACAAACTTTAAAAATACTTGCAACTCAACGCATAACAGCAATATCTTTTTGACCTCTTATATCCCTTTGACCTCTTAATTTGGTCTGTCGACACATGAAATGCATGGGGCATTGGCATTCATTTCCTCCCCTTTAATCAAATGAACAACTCTAACTCTTGTCCATTCAATTTTGTTCTCTGCATGGTGAGATTAATGCAACGATCTTTTAAAACAATAAAGTTGATCACAATATCTTTGAAATGCATCCATTACACATTTGCAAATATCATCTTACAAAGTATCCATGATCGAGCTCAAGAATTGAGAGGTTCAATAGCCACCTAACAAGATGCCGTCTTAAACCATGCAAATACAAACTTCCAAATAAAAGTGAATTATTATGAATTTTGGCCAATAGACTTGTTGGATGTGTAGAAATAATACTGTGTGAGATCTCAATTAAGAAGCCAAAAAATATCGAGAGCATAATCTGCTCAATAGTGTGAACGTTTAAGGAGAAATCCCAATAAAGACACCAAGATCATCTAGAGCGTAATCTGCACAGCAGCACCCCAGTTTTGTCAGTGGCCCAATACTCAATCCCGCGCACGTTCATCAATCAAGGGCGCCACACAAGTATGAGAAACCAATTGATCACACGATTGATATCGAAATATTTATCCACTAATTACCTAGAGCCCGAAACCATTTGATATTTTACTTTGAAATATTTTGAATGACGTGACCTCACTACGATCTATAATCTATCGAATTTAAAGTGAGTTCCTTTATTTTTTTTCCACAGAAAAAAAAACTAAAAAAAAGCATGTGTATGTTATTCATATTGAATCATAAAAAAAGCATGTGTATGTTATTCATATTGAATCAATAGATCTTTCTGGATACAATATATAGCTAAGTCTCTAGTCTAGACTGCTACATGCCACAGAGCACATTTACTGTGTGCTTCTCTCATTCTTCTAATTACAGAAATATGATAAAAGACCTATTACATACTAAAAATCTGAAGATAGAAAAACCTAACTAGTTGACAAAAGCAACAGGTGTAATCCTTACTAGTTGACCAAAGCAACAGGTATAGTAAAACAGAGCTCACAAAATTATGACAGTCTTCTTAAAGTGTGGTCACAGAGGTGTGATTTTTCAGAAAAGTGAAATGGAGAAAGCAAAAATCAAAGAGCCTTCATCAAATTCTTCAACCTGCAAGAGATCCAATTGGCCAGAGAGACCCTGCTTGGACAGAGAATCGGCTTGTGAATTGTATTCTCCATGGATATGAAGAGCTTTGATAAAGGAGAAGCTGGGTCGAAGTGACAGTATCCTATTCTTCCAGTCCTGGAGAATCAAAACATTCAGGTTAACCTCTCCATGGAACCAATCCACAATTACTTTTGAGTCTCCGAAGATGAACAGAGAGAGATAATCCCGCAATGCAGGCTCATGTTAAGAAGTCCCCAAAGAGCCAACAGTTCAGTTTTAATAATCGTTCCTAAACCGACCTTCAGATGTCCTCTATAGCAGTGAGAAGAAGTTGTTTTTAATACCAATCCAACCCCACATTGTCCATCATTGGCTCGAAAGGGTGATGCCGCTTTGAAATAAGTTCTGGGTATAAATGTAAATTAGTTTTGAAATATTTTGAATGACGTGACCTCACTATGATCTATAATCTATCACTCGAATTTAACGTGAGTTCTTTTATGATATTTGATTCGATGTAAATGTAAATTAGTGGTTTATGAATAAAATAGCTCCCACAAGGTTTTTTAAGATCATTTTCAGAATTTACTAATAAAATAAATGCTAATTTAATAATGAAACATCTGTAATTCCCATAATGTCTTGTGCCCAAGGCAATCATGAACGATTCTTTACATTGGGAAAGTTCCGAAAAATGGAAGTGCTAAGACAATCATTATTGATGCTTCTACTATTGCAAAGTTTTGAAAGAAAAAATAAAAATTCCCGGTGATGTGATATTAAATCATGAAAAATGCTAAAAACGCTTTACTATTGGGAAGTTTTGATTTTGAAAAATAAATTTCCTGTGTTGTAAATGCTTACTATTGAGAAGTACTAATTTTGAAAAACAAATTTCCTGTGTTGTAATACACCTTGAATCATCGGTTGTGTTTGCTTCATTGATTTTCATGTAAAGTATTCTCTTGCATCTAGTTCATACTGTCACGTTTGTGACCAACTAATCGAGGCAACCTCTTTACAGAAAGGAGTGCTAGATAGTTACACAATTGTTATGTCAATGCGTTAGTGTAACACTACAACAGTTTAGTGCTTATAGAGCAAAGTTCATATAAATTTTGGCTAGGCACTGATAATTTATCAAGGTTTTAAACTTTGAGTTGGTTAGAGAAGATTTTGATCAAGAGGCACTGATAGGCACTGATAATGTATCAAAATTTTGGCTCCTTTCAAAATAGGCACTGATAATGTATCAA
>CBVK0100262667.1:0-17087 GCA_900067695.1 Picea abies
GAGCCAACACACAAGTAGGTCGTGGCTTCATGTCCCCATGAATAAAGCTTATAGCCATTTGATTTGAAGGAATTTTAGCCTAGCCATAGCTACACTAGACTCCCTCTTATCTTGAGTTAGTTTTAAGCAGAAATTGAAGAAAGAAGTTGTCCTAGGCCTAATTTAGTTTACACCTAGGGTTTACTTTTAGGGTTTTGAAAAGCCTTGTATGAAGCAACACTTTTCAGCCCTAGATTTGTGCTTGTAAGCTAGCCGTTTTGCCAAAGAAGTCTTAAGGAGAGAAGAGGAAGCTTTAGGCCTAGCCTTAGCTACACCTGGGTAAGTCTTTCCTTCTTAGGGTTTAGGGTTGGTGGCCTTGCCATAGCAACACCATCAAACCCTAGCTCTCTTGTCCTTAAGTTTAAGTTCCTCCTAAACCATTAGTCTCACTTCAAGTTGACTCCATTAACCCAAGGCACTAGTCTAGAAACACTTTTGAACTTGTTTGTGGTCAAAATCTCTTTCAAAACTCTTTACTTGTTGAAACCCTAACTAACCTAGCGACTAACCCTAGCTATTCTAACACTAACCTTTAAAGATGATGACGTCTTGCTGATTTTCAACTCATGTTTGGATAAAAACTTGCGGCTCAGTCATCTCTTTGCAGCCATAGAAGTGTTGGATCTTTTCATTGGTTTGCTTTGCAAAACGGCCACTTCTTTGTCTCTATAACTAATCTGAATTAGGGCTGACGTCACTGTTATAACAGCAGCCAATATTGACAACGTTCAGCCCCTCTCTAACCCTTGTTCAAGTGCAAAAGGCTGTGATTTGTTTGGCATTCAAGTGTGGAGTAATTTATTTGGCTTGGTGAGCAAACGTTCCACTTCCTTGCCTTCATAACTAAACTGAACTAGGGCTAACATCTGTTTTATAACAACAGAAATAATATGGGTGATGTCACACTTGTTTTGATCTTTTGTTTGGCTTGAACGTTGTGACCTTCATCACCTTGCTGAAATAGACTTTGAGTTATTAATTGATCTCATAAGCTTAGTAGACAAACGTTCCACTCATTGTCTTGATTTATGACCTAATACTAAGGCTGCTGTCATATCTACAACAGCAACAATATTGAGACGCAGCAATATTATTTAACATATGAGCAGATTTGATATTTATTACATGGTGATATAATACAAGGATAAATTATTTACATTGAATGCCATATCTCTTATGCTTTATTGGAGAAGTGATAAAGTCATTTGTCTTTATTTAGCCATCATTGACTTTGTCAATAATAGCATCCAAATCATTGCTCATGTGTATGTTAGAAGATAGTCATTAATGCTTTGGACTCTGGAGTACTAACCCACTGCAGCACATATTCTAGTTTATTTGTCTTGTCTCGCAAACATGTGCCATCCAGTGGAAGACATTCTTCTTGACTATCTCATCTTTGGTAGTAATCTGTGAAAGGGGACCTCTTATCTTGATCCATTATCCTTTAGCCCCTCTAAAGCCCAGATTACATAGGGACGTCTCCCTTGGACCAGCCATCCTAAATAGAAAGAGCTCCCCATCGAGGTGACAGTGGGTGGGGAAGCTCCTGTTACGCCGGTTTTAAGCCTTGACTCAAGCTACCTAAACCCTACCTACAAACCGTGCGATAACAGGGACCAACCTTTGTCTTGCCACTTTTGTAGTTCTGCACAAAGTCTCTAGAAACCTCCAGGTGATGTCCTTCAAGTTTATTATAGAATCTCCAACACCCCATGTGCTTGAATGAGTCCACATGGTTGGGATTTTGCTCGATCAAAGTGGTCTCAGTGGACTCGAATCTAACCACATAACCTAACCTCTTCCCGGGGATGGGATCTTTTCTTGGAGCCATTGTATCTATGGACACTTGCTATGAACAATTCTGGGCAAAGATAATTAGAAGCAACTCTAAAACAAAAGCCTTGCTTGCAAACCTTGATAAATCCTTTGATGGCGAGCTGCAACTGTGGAAGAGGACATCAATGCTTTGATGGTGGTCTGAAATCTTTACCACTCTCCTAGATATACTTTTTACCTCGGAAACCCTTCAAAATTCAAAACAGGGTTTTCCCCCCAAGTTGGTAGCGCACCATATGTAGAAATGATGACTTGCGCTGACAACACTGGCTGAGTTGGTAGCGCTTTAAGTACAAAAGTAGCCAGGTGCGCTACAGACTCGTTATCATTGTAGGAAATGATAGAATGAAAGTTAAAACGAGATTTGAAAGACAATGATGACTCCTTATGGACTAAAACCGACTTACATGATCCATGACTCACTTTTTTTGGGAACAAATGACTTATCTTTTGACCATATAACCTAGGACAATGACCATGATAACCACCTAGTTATCTATCAACCTCACTTGACATGACTCAAAATTGATGACTAGACTCGATGAGGAGGCACACTTTATTGAATGACTCAAGGGACTAAAAACTCAATTAATCACCTAAGACACAAATAACAATGAGTTTTTATTGGGAGATAACATATGCTATGACTGACATTTCGGTTGATTGGAAGGCCCACCTTTTGGTGGAATACTCAAAAAACAGGTTTGCATGCGAATTGATGGATGGGCAGGTACAAGATGACAGCTTCATAATTGTGGACGACATCATATATCACAAGGGCCGAATCTTCTTGGTCCCCGAATCAACCTTTAAAACCAAAGTGCTACAAGCATGCCATGATTCACCAGTAGCAGGACATCAGGTGTACGTCAAGACATACAGGCAAATAAGGGAAAGATTCGCTTGGAAGGGCATGATGGAAGATGTGACGTGCGACATCAAGGAATGCACCGCTTGTCAGATGAACAAGGATGAACACACTCATCTAGCAACATTAGTGCAATCACTTCCCATTCCTAAGCACAAATGGGAAAGCATATCCATGGATTTTATCACAGGATTGCCCAAGGCCCAGGGCAAGAATTGCATTTTTGTGGTGGTAGACAGGTTAACCAAGTTTGCTCACTTTTTCGCTATTGCCATAGATTACAGTGCAACACAGGTTGCAAATTTGTTCTTCAGAGAGGTTTTCAGGTTGCATGGTTTACCCAAAACCATTGTGAGTGACAGGGACAGCAAGTTCATGAGCACCTTTTGGCAGGAACTATTCAGGCTGGTAGGTACGACCTTAACCCCTAGTACTAGCTATCATCCTCAAACTGATGGACAAACGGAGATAGTCAACAAGTGGGTTGAAGGCTACCTCCGGAATTATGTGTCAGGGCAACAAAAGGCATGGGTTGAGTGGCTTCATTTGGGGGAATATTGCTACAACACCACCCATCATATGTCTATTGGTATGCCACCATTCAGAGCCTTATATAGTTATGATCCCCTCTCCTTTGTGGAGATTGTCTTTGGTGACAGCAGGGCTCCCATGGTTTAGGATTGGATTCAGCAGAGTCAGGATATACTCAGAGAACTTAAAGAGCACCTGCAAATGGCATAGAATCAACAAAAGGTACAAGCAGACAAGCACATGGTGGTGCGCACATTTGAGGTTGGTGATTTGGTTTACTTGAGGCTTCAACCATACAGACATGCATCCATTAAGAGGAGTGGTGCAGAAAAGCTCCAACCTCGCTTCTTTGGACCATACAGGGTTAACAGAAAGGTAGGGGTCGTGGCATATGAGCTTGATCTACCACAGGCAACAAAATACATAATGTCTTTCATGTGTCATGCTTAAAGAGAGCCATTGGTAAACACATCTTTCCTATTGAGGAACTGCCACCCTTGGATGAAGAGAGGCAATTGATACTGATCCCAGAAGAAATATTAGAAGTAAGGGAGAATGTTGAATTTTCAATGAGCTATGGCTCATGCATTTTCTTTAAATTTTCTGTTTAACTTTTACTTGAACCATAACTACTGTAGCAAACCAAGATCACAAGAAGAATAACCATGCACAAGAACACAAGAAGTATCCTGGGAAACCCTTCTCAACAAGGGAAGAAAACCCAACCAATCCTTTGCTATATTCTTCAAGAGAAAGACCTCCCACACCATCACCAAACTTAGCACACAAGAGGGTGCTGTAATTCTCATAATTTCAGACCACAACTTCTGGAATCATGAGATGACACAATGATAAGTGTGTTTCCTCAATGGGGATTCACCTTTATTTATATAAGACTTATCACATCAATTGATGTGTCTATTGGCACAATAGGGCCGACCTCAATAACTCAAAATATAATTAATAATTACCATATTAATTATCTTTTACATTATGGTGGGGCTGACCTATACCCTTTACATCACAAATAGGATTACAGGTAAGTCTGACTTTTGGACAATATAGCAAGGGATCTCATACACCCAGTAGTGCTCAACCACTAGGGGCACATCCATCTGTGCTCAGCTACAAGGATGTCCACATCTCTATCTCACTGTGTTTCACAGGAGAACCACACTCACTAGTGCTCAACCACTAGGATCACGTTCACTTGTGCTCAGCCACAGGCACGTCCAACTCAACAGATCTCTTTCTCATTGCGTTACACAGGAGAATCATCTAGAGTATCACATCATCTCAACTCTCTGCACAGAGGAGGCCAATACATCATCACGTTTACAAGTGCTCAGTCACAGGCACGTCCAACTCAGTAGATTTCATTCTTACTGCGTTACACAGGAGAATCATCTGGAGTATCACATCATCTCAACTCTCTGCACGGAGGAGAACAGTAAACCCATCACATGGGCTCCTTCACCCCTCACAGGGGTACACATTGTTTCATCTCAAACGATACACCCATCTCATGGGCATCTTCCCTTCTTAGGGGCACACAGTGTTTCATCTTCGTCTCCGAGAGAAGACACACCCAACTCATGGGCTTCCCCACACAGGGGCACACAACATTCCATCTCTGTCTCAGAGAGGAACCACACACCCAACTCATGGGCTTCCTCGCCCCACATAGGGGCACACAACGTTCCTTCTCCGTCTTAGAGAGGAACCACACACCCAACTCATGGGCTTCCTTGCCCCACACAGGGGCACACAACGTTCCTTCTCTGTCACAGAGAGGAACCACACACCCAACTCATGGGCTTTCTCTCAGGTCGACTCACTCAGTTTGTGTCCTGAAGGATGTCTCACACAACTGTAATCATCAACAGAGAAGAGGTTAAGGAAGAGGAGCATCAAGGAATACTTGGTTAGGTGGAAGAATTTACCCATAGAGGATGCTACTTGGGAAGGTGAACAAGTGCTTCAGGAGATTGGTTCAGAATTGCTTGTGGGTAAGCAATTTCTAGTAAGGAGACTGTAATGTCCCCCACCTCTTGATGAAGAGGTTTTGAGAGACTTAGTAGTCTAGTTGTCCCCACTAGACTATAGTCTCATGCATCACGGGGACAAAGTCAACCCAAAGCCATTACCTAAGCACAACGTTATAATATTAAGTTGACTTTGGAGGGAAAAGGTAACTAAAGGAAAGAAAAGAGCATGTGTGGAAAAGCTAGGAGTTAACCCTAGGGGTTAACTAACTCAACAGAGAAATAGATCTGGAGTATAAAAGAAAGGAAGGGCACACTTCTCACTCATTCTGGATTATTATTACATTTTGCATTTGAGCTCTTGAGCATAAAAGAGTTTTGAGGGTTTTGAGATTACAAACCCTAGAGATTAACTCGGTGGTGAAAGATCCCACCTCTCTTGATCCAAGCTTGGTATCGGGGTGCAATACTCATCCCACACCATTCTACAACAACTATAGGTACCATCTATCAGCCAAGGAAGGAACAATGCGCAACCTAGGGAGTTTCCAGCAAGGGGGCACACCATTGGAAGAAGAAGAGTTCGATCCAGGAAGTAGAGGAGGAGTTTGGGCATGTGGACTTTTGGGTTTTCTCTATAGGGCCTCAACCATCATTTATAGCCTATTTTGGGAGAGGCTTACTTGCCATATGATTTGTTAAAGCTTGGCACGAGTTGGAGAGAAGGAGGGCACACTACAGACAAGGGTTTTATCAGTTTGGAGGAGCAGATCTTCATTATTCAGCTGGAGACTTCACCAAGGGCTTTGTCTTGCCACGATCTACACTTCCAGCTAGTTTCATTGCATTTGGAGGCTCCTATCAGTGAGGCCGAAATATTGGGTCTCTTTAGTCATCCAGGAGGGCGCAACCCAGTTTGGGGTTTCAGCTATAGGAGGAGCAGATCTATATCTTTCAGCCTGAGACTTCAGGAGGGGGTTTGTCTTGCCCCGATCTACCATTCCAGCCAGCTTCAAAGTATTTAGAGGTCTTGAGCAGTAGGGCCGAAATATTGAGTATATTCAGCCATCCAGAAGGGCACAACTCAACTAGGGGGGTTTGGATTTGAACCGTGAAAGGAAAGAAATCAGTCTTATGCTTTGCTGTAATGCCCCTTTCCAAATAGGAGCTCCAGAGAGGAGGCTTAATGGTCTAAACCGCCCCGTTAGATTATAGCCAGGGCCAAAGAGGGGTAAACAGGGTTACTAGAGGTCACTCTAGTCATAGGTGTTATACTCGAAAAGTGACATTGAGCTAAAAAGGGTTAAAAGCGCTTTTAAGTCATTATGAGCTAAAAATAGAAGTCAACAGTGAATTAGGGTTTCAACAGTTATTTAGGGTTTTGGAAGTCAATAGTGAATTAGGGTTTCAACATGATTTAGGGTTTTGGAAAGCTATAAAGGAAGGGTCAGCGACCTAATTCATCATTATGCAAATTATGACTTGTCATTGAGGAGAGAGGCGTGTCTCAGGAGAGATAGTTCAGTGGATTCCAGGAGGAAGACACCAGTTGGCTGATTTCGGTGTTGAGAGACACACCCTAGTCACCTGGAAGATCACACAGGTCTTCCATCATCCTTCAACAACAGTTACTCAATGTTCAGCAACAAGGGCACATTCATCCAGAGGGAGGGCACAACTTCTGGGAGGTTTAGAGATCGACTTGTCCCATCCAGGGAGAATTCCGAGATTTCCCTCCGACCCATTTGAGAGGAAGGCAAGGCGCATCTTTTGCCTGGTTCCTTGCTAGATTCCGATGGAGGAATCATCTGGGGCGCATTTTCCAGACTTGGGAGTGCGGTACTTTTGGCGGATACATTCAGGGTTCCTGAGCGAGCATCATGCCATATTCAGGGAAACCCTTCCGACCCATTTCCTGGTAGACCAAGGTGGTCATTTTGAGACATATCTCGTCTGATTCCGACGGTGGAATCACTACGATGCATTTTGCCAGAGAAAGAGGGGCGCATTTCCCCAGGGGGATCCATCCTGGGTCCAAACCCACCAGCAGAGGGGTCTGACAGTTACCAGTACTGAGGACTAGGGCAGGGCGCATCATTTGGGACAGTTCTCAAGCCATTCCGAGAGGTATAGCTCCCAGGGAGAACTTTCCAGACTTCCAACAGTTACCGTACGAGCTGTTAAAGTTTAAGCTATTATTAGGTTACCTTTCTATTTACTAGATAACAATAGCATAGACAGGATCACTGAGAGAAACACAATCAAAAGAGTACAGAAGCATTTGTCCTGGGAATCCCTCAAGGGGAAGAAAACCCAGCAAAACTTCCTTAATATAGATAGCCAATACAATGCCAAGATAATGAACCAAACAACACAGAAATTCCTCTCCCAAGGATGCACCTCTCTCTCTCTCTTCCTTCTTCTGACAACTGGTAACTGCAGCTTCCTTCAATACTTGCGCACTAGATGAGTGAGCTTAGTGTGTGTCTAAATGAGGTGTTGGCCTCTCTTATTTATACAATTCTGGCACGTGTGGAAGTGTCTCTTCATTGGCAGGGCCGACTTCTTCTTCTGGGTGGTTATAACCACCTTTAATATATTCTGGGGCCTCTTTAATATATTCTGGGGCCGACTTCTTATTTAGCCTATTACAATTAGGGTTTGACCAATCCGCAAAAGGGGATTTGGTCAATTACAATGCCCGACATGATCAATCCACAAAAGGGGATTGATCTAATCAATAATAAATATATTTTATCTTTATCCACAAAAGGGGATAAGAATATTCTTTGCAGTTACACAATATTTTAACAAACCCTCAAGGGGAAGAAAACCCATCAAAACTTCCTTAATATAGATAGCCAATACAATGCCAAGATAATGAACCAAACAACACAAAAATTCCTCTCCCAAGGATGCGCCTCTCTCTCTCTTCCTTCTTCCGACAACTGGTAACTGCAGCTTCCTTCAATACTTGCGCATTAGATGAGTGAGTTGAGTGTGTGTCCAAATGAGGCGCTGACCTCTCTTATTTATACAAACTGGTAGGCGCTGAACAGGTGTCTTTTCACTGGCAGGGCCGACTTCTCATTCTGGTTGGTTATAACCACTTTAATATATTCTGGCTGGGTCAACTTCTCATTCTGGGTGGTTATAACCACTTTAATATATTCTGGGGCTGTCTTTTCATTTAGCCTATTACAATTAGGGTTTGACCAATCCGCAAAAGGGGATTTGGTCAATTACAATGCCGGACATGATCAATCCACAAAAGGGGATTGATCTAATCAATCATAAATATATTTTATCTTTATCCACAAAAGGGGATAATAATATTCTTTGCAGTTACACAATATTTTAACACTCTCTCTTAGCAAGAAGGATATTCTTTATCTTTTGACAGGTCACTGGAGGTCATCATCAACTGGGCAACATCATCAACTGGATAACTAGAGGCATCCACTTGGTCATCTGGCATCATGATCACTGACTGACATATCTATAAATCATCGGAAGTTTTGTTCTCTTTATCTTCACGCAGAAGATACTCTTTCTTTCTTTCGTCTTCACGCAGAAGATACTTCTTATCTTCACACAGAAGATATCTTATCTTCACACAGAAGATGTCTTATCTTCACACAGAAGATATTCTGTTGCCTTTCCTTTTATGTTCTCCCTTCTCATGTAGTCATATATCTCACCCATCCACTGGGGAGGACTACTACCATAGCTTCATTCCTGGTCATCCCACATGAACTAGAGAAGCTAAGATGCTACCCTGGGCAAGACTAGACTCCCTTTCCATGATCCATGCAGGATCACGACACAAACCTCAAGAGCCAACTAACCATTCCACATGGTCAAGGTTTTTGTTCTAGGCTACTCCATCCTTGGCCAGAGGAGAGTATCTGCCCATTGCGCCTTGGATAAACATCCACATTCCTCTCTATGAGGGTGGTCACACCCCTCTCTATGAGGATATTCTAGCATGTCCCTAGAGTATCCAAAACTCAAAACTTGGGACAGAGGCCAACCTTGGCAAATTTCTCATTCCCCTTCTCTACAAAGGTCTCTTCTTGTTCTCCTTCTCTACGAAGGTCTACCCGTGGGATTGCTCATTCCTTCTCTATGAAGGTCTAGCTATGGGATCCAAAAAAAAAAATTTCTTGTGGTCCAAAATCTTTCAATGGTATAATACCATGCTACCCATCTGCTGGGCACCATCCATCTACTGGATAACTTTCATCTTGATCAAAATATCTAGGCACCATCCATCTGCTTTCCTAACTACATCAAATCACAATCTTCTATTTCGAACTTGGAGACATAGCTCCCTCTTGCACCAAACTGACAGTTTCTAATCATCATCCTTGAAGTTCTCTTCTGTAATATCCTGGGTGCCTTCTTGAGTTCGCATATTTCTTTCTTTCTGTCTTCATACTAGATCAACCTGCTCCCTCTACATCTATAAGAACGGTACTGGGGCAACCTGTAGTTACCTACATCTCATCCACTATATCTGAGTATCCATCTTTTTCTTCATCTTGAATATTTTTGCTTTGCATCTTTAAGAGCCTCCTTCTCCTATATAAATACTGGATATTGTCTGGTCTTTACTGACTGTCATCATATCATACGTCCTTCTCGTGCTGTCTAACTTCTGCAAGTCACGGCATAAGTTCTTTCTTTCGAGAATTGTAAACTTACTTACAATATGCTTTCTTTATTACTCTCATGAGTGATCATACATGAAATAAATATTTTATCTCTTTCTTCATCCTCTTCTTTGATACTTCCTTCATAAGTCTGCATAGACATTGAAATAAAACGAGGTTAATTCACATTCTTATAAAAATCTAACTTGTAATGATAAAGTATTAAAGTAAAGAAGATACTAAAAATAAACATGAATACTTATCTTTTGTTTTTGTGTGGGGAGGCGGACTCCACTATTTGCTATCTTTATTCAGATCAACTATCTTTAACTTAAAGTACATAATTCTTAATTTTTGCTAAAGCTTTCTTTGAGGGAGGAGATTCCTCTTCCCCTGCCACATGTGCTTGATGCTTTCTTTACCCTTTTACTTGAGGACAGTCATAAGAAAAGTGTCCCAACTTTTGACAGTTGTAGCATCTGATCTTTGAAACATCTCTCTTCTTATCTCGAACTCTTATGGAGTTAGCTTCTTTATTGTTCTTCCTGAAGGAACTTCTTTTGTTTTTCTTCTGTAAGAGCTTCCTCTTCATTGACAATTAATCTCTTCTGTTGGTCTGCAAGTCTAGATTCTTCGTGTGTGCAATCTGCCCATAATTTATCAAACTTGGGTAACTTGCTTCTTGCACACACTCCTTGTACAAAAGGAATCCAAAATGTTGGAAACCCATTTAGGGTTGTGGTTACAAGCTCCTTGTCACTAATGACATCTCCAATAGCTGCAAGCTGATCTCTGATTTGAGAAACTCTCATAAGGTAGGATGTGATAGATTTTAACTTTTCCATCTTCATATTACGAAGCTGATTTCTTAAGGTAAGATTCCGGCTGATGTCTTTGCTTTCATATAACCTGCTGAGTGCTTCATACATTTGCCTTGCTGTCTGTAGTTCGGATATATGAGGGATCAAGTGATCCTTCATTGAATTTGACACGATTCTCTTTGCTTTCTTTTCATTCTTCTTATGCTTGGTCTTTTTCTCTTCTTCATCTGGTTCTGGTACACCCACTGTAACATGTTCTAGGAGATCATTCTCGTCTAAAATCATCTGCAACCTATGCTTCCAAAATCTGAAGTTTCTAGATCCTTCCAGCCTGTCTTCTACCTTCATGCTGATAGCCATTCTTTCTTGCAGTAGAAACCTTAGCCCTCTGGGTTGTAGAAATAATAAAAAAATCAAATTTCTTGGATCTGAAAATTGAACTTACCAAAAGATGTGTTGAACTGAGGCGAGTAGCCTGGTGTGTTTATATTTTAGAAAATCCAACTTTTACCCCTCCAAACTTGATCTGCGGATTTTTGGACTGGTGCTTCTAGTTTTCTGGTACTTTTGGTACACTGGTACTTCTGGTTTTCTGGTACTTTGTGAAAACTAGGGTTTTACTTTCCAAGAGATCTAGCCACTGAAAAAGTGCGCTGAGGATGCCAAAATGTTCCTTGAGGTAGGGTGCACCTTTCTATATGGATTTGAGGTTGAAAACCTTTTTTAATAAAAAAAACCCTAATTTTCATGTATGACAACAATGACGCTTTTCTTTTTCCTGTGAAAGCTGCCATAGTTCCAGCTCATCCATTGATCCCGCAGTGCTCACATATTCTGGCTATTATCTTTTGTTGTTTATTTGTATTCCGGCTAAGATCCTTTTGTCTTTTGATCTAACCGAGTGTTGTCATTTTATTCAGCCGCATTCGGCCTTTTGTAATCCGCAGAGATATCATAATATAAACTTTGCAGTCCTTTCTCGCATTTATTATTTGTATGACCATTTATATGCTGCAAACGATTGATCCTACACACACATTAGCAGCATTTCCTAGACTAGCCAAGTCAGGAACATTACATTTGCATCAGCTTATTATCTTTCCTTTGGAGGCTTATATCTTTAGTCTTGAGCATTTTGTAGAAACTATTATTCCAGTTGGAAATTTTTATTGGTATTCTTCCAGATCTGCAGATCTGTTGTATCAAGATCTCTATATTATCTACATAAAGGTCAGATCTAAGTTATTTGGTTCCATATTGGTATTTCTTGTTGTATCTTGTCTTTTCCTTATGCTATATCTTCAGATCCATGTCTACATTCTTTAATCTCATAAACATAAACCCTAAAGCGCAACTTCATGAGTAAACCTGCAAGCACACAACTAAACAACAGTAAACAATCAATAGTTAGTGTTTCCAGCGAAAAAATTGGCTTGGGAACTTTACATCTTACTTGGCAGGCCAAACCCTGTGGCAACCTCCTTCAAGTTGTGGCTAGCTTTTGCTAGTAGGCCGAGCCTCTCCTAGGCTGCGTCCTGCTCTTCCTAGGTTGCCGGAACACTCTCACAGACTGCTATTACCTTCCTCTTCTAGGCCGAGCTCTCCTCCCAACAAAACCTGCCCAAAACACAAAAAAACAACAATAGAACTAAGGCCTAAAGGCCTTCCCCCATGGTTGGACTGAGGTCACCAAGGCTGAACTAAAATCATTAAGCTCTCTCCACTTGTCTCCACAATAATGAAATGTCACAATGACCTCTCTCCTTTATATACATGTCTTAGGGGTCATCATAGAAGTCCCTCCACAAGTCAACATCAAATTAGACTTTCTATGTGGGTGTGAAGCCCCTACACAAACCCATAAATCCCATCACCAAGCCCCTGAAGCCCCCACGCAAATCCAAGGGGCTATTCACTAAACCGAAAGTATGATGTGGTGCCCACGATGATTCCCACATGCCCAACACCTAGGGTCATGTGGGTATACTTGCCCGAAGCTACAAAAATCAACACTCCCTCTTCGTGAGGGAGTTATTCTCACCACACTCCACAATCACTTGAAAGTAGCTTTGTCTCCCACACTGGATCCGTTACCACAACTGCTCTTCAATCTGCTTGATTGGCTATTCCCTCTGCCACTAAGGCTGATGTAGGAATAATGTATAAAATTTGAATAGATAAGATGATATACAATTAAGAATGAGGGCTCGTTTATATACCCATGCAGGGGTGCCCTTAACTAATAGTCATGTCCTTTGAGACATGTCCTTTCGTTATTAATAGTTATTATTTATTAATTAATTATTATGTTATGAATATCTATTTTATATGTATATTTATGTTCATAACATTGCCTTCCCCTTAAAAATGCTTTGTCCTCAAAGCATACTTTATGGAAGACTTATCTCTTGCTCTAGCTTGTAATTATTGTCTCATGCTTCTTCATTATTGAGTTAGTAATCATTGAGAACTTGAGACGATAGGATCTTCTAAGTGCTTAGCAGAATTGTCAAATTGTAAAGGAGTCTACCCATCCTAATTTGATCTTCTGCGGATTTGGGTTTTTATAGGGTTCTTGGAAAGAACTTGATACATTTCTACTCCCATGATTGCTTCTATTTTGACCCGCACTTGTAGTGGAAGTAATATTCTTTGACATAGCAGTTATTTGTTTCTTTGATACATTGATTGGCTGAAGTATCTATTTTTGTGATTATGATGTTGATAAGGAATCCTTGCAACTTGATCTTTATTTCTTATCCTTGCATCTTTTTCTTGATTAACTTTTGGATTTGAGTCTTCTTAATATCTATGGCTTGTTTGTACCTCGACATTTGAAAACTTCTTTACATCAGCTGGATTTGCATCCTTTTGAGTTGTAGGGTGGATTGGGTCTATCATCGTTTCCTTATCAACTAATGATGTTTTGCGATCTATTTTTTTTTTGTAAAGTCTTCTTATCATGCTTCAACTTTTTAATTTGTTTATTAAATTTTGATTATGAACCCTTAGGTGTGAAAGTTCTTCTTCATCTTCTGATTTGCCGACTTTATTTATAATATTTCGATTCTCGAGCTTTTCATCTTTCATCTTTTTAATTTGTTCAAGCAAATTTTGATTAAGGTTCTTCAAACGAGAAGCTTCTTCATCCTTTCTTGATAATTTCTTCCCGAGATCTTGATTCTCTTGCTCCAACTCCTAGACACGTTGTTTTGTATCCCTTGACTTCTTAATTTGAGTAAGTAGTTTTTCACTATGATTTTTTAACGAAGATATTTCTTGGTTTTTATCAGCAATAACTTCATCATATTCTTTTTGCATCTTTGATATCGAGTTCTGATTATCTGGAAGGATCACTTTCGAGATATCTTTAAAGTCTTTTGATGAATGTGTTATCGAATTTGACCTCATAGTAATGTCTTGAAGAGTCATCATCTTCTTTTTATAGGGAAAAGTCACAAACTTTTTTTCCATGTTTAAAATGAAGGTACCTAGTTTTGTTAACCAGTGTAACCCGATAATGATGTCGATTTCTTCTCTATACATAGTTGTGACATTGAATTGAGATATATATTCATAATCATCAATTGTTACTTGCAAGTCTTTAATTTCATATTGTCTCTTGCAAAAAATATTTGTTTTTTCACTTATGTTATGCTTCGAAATAAATAATTGAGTCGCCAAATTAATATTAATAGAATTCTCATCCTGGGTCATGCTGATAACGATGTTAACCTCTCTTCCTTGAATAATCCCCTTTAATGTAAATCAGTGTTGAAAAAGTCGGCATCGACAAAAAGTCAGTGAGGGTCCGGAAAAAATCGTTTCGGCAAAAGTCGGCAAAAAATCGGAAAACCACGACAAACATTAAAAAATACAAAATATATTCATTTTTTTCAAAATTTCAAACATATAAAGCAACAACAACATCAAATAAACACATTGGCACGTAAATATGGATAAATCACTGATATATATGTAGTCACTAGTGGATGCCAAATAAAAAATTATACATCAAAGTCGATATTGAATGCTGAAGGGCCTCTCCAATACAAAATGACATCACATATATAATTATAAAATGTATCTCATGATTCATCATCATGATCGAGTCTGTAGATGTCTAATATACAATGACAAATGAAACAAAACTAGTAGCGAGCTATCTAATATCAATGTCGGCCTCCGCCTCTCCCCCTTTTACGTGAAAAGATAAGGGGTTGTTTGTCAGGCTTGCCCCTGACAGTAGAAGGCCCTGTATCTGATAGTGGATGACCACTGGTGTGTGCATAAGTAGGTGTATCAATAAGTGTAGAAGGTTGTGCTGATGTTTGCACATCACCCTCCATGATGTCTTCAAGCCACTCCTCCTATGAATGGAGGGATTTAGATACATACCTATGAATGAAAGATTCAACACTGGTTGGCAAATGAAATTGAACCCTTGCTCCACTTACAAATCCTTGATGGTGATGATGATGGTTGTTAAGTTGTCTCCACAGTGATTGAATAAGACCACAAACCCTTCTCCTTCCTTCTCCACAAGCAAAAAAACACAAATGACCAAAAAAAAAACCAAAATGCGCCCTTATGCCCACGGGTTCCCTGCGTTCGATGACTTTTTGGTAAAAGTCGGGACTTTTTGGTAAAAGTCGACGATTTTTAGTAAAAGTCAAGACTTTTTGAAAATACAAAAAATCGCGATTTTTTCGAGAGTAGAAGTCGACTCAGGGTAAAAGTCGTGACTTTTACAAAAAGTCGCGAAAAATCGACGATTTTTTCAACACTGATGTAAATAACACGTAAGTTGAAATGCAACATCCTTCATAAGAAAATCTTCCTTTCGTCATTTTAGAATTGTCCATTTGGTTTTTTGTCGATAATAATAATAATAATAATAATAATAACTTGGATATTTTTTTTTCTTACCAATTTGGTATATAATGAAAGTAATTTTATTTTGCTTTTTCCCTCTTAATATTAAAAGAGTTATAACACCTTATACTTTTTATCCTCACTTTATAATACTTTTAAACTTCCCTACTGATTTTATATCCCTTGATGTGAAACTTGGGAAATAAGATATATTTTTAATTTGTCCTTTTAGACCTCTTATATTCTTTCCTACGTCACTTATAACTCTTTCTTTATATTTTATAGAATAATTTAATAACCTGGAAGGTTAGCACTATAACTTTATATGCCTTTAAAGTATAGAGCAAGTAAATGCCTTGAATTGGAATTGACTTTTCTGTAGACTGTATTTCCTCACGATTTTAATAATCCTTCATTAATTTACTTCCGTACTCTACTAAAAGGTAATCTAACTTTGATTTTTATCTGAATGGACAAGGGTCGACCTTTTTGTTACTTCAACCGTCACGATTTTTGGAGTTGACCCAACTCAAATGGTGGCTTAAATTTATTCAACCGTATGATACTGTGAGAACCGACGTCTGTACGGTCAAAATTAGCGGTGGCTGGCTGTATGAATAAATACAACCAGCCACCGCAAATTTTACCAATGTAATAAATAACCAAGAGCTACAATTGGAGTAATAAATATATATTGATAGATAAAATGAATAATAGTACGGACTGTACGACTCAGCAAAATAAAATTTAATTCGCTTCCTATACAGATTGCAAACAAAACAGGGAAAAAAAATAACTGGTACAACGTGTATGGGTGGTGTATCGATAGTGTACGACTGCTGATTGACTGTAATTTAGTTTGCAGATGGTACGACTAATGTCTGGTATGGATGGCGGTTGTAGGTACAGTTGTAATTAATCCCTGTCTGTATGGTCAAAATCAACAGCTGGCTGTACGGTCAACAATTTCTGCACTTGATAAAATTTATACCACTATAATTTATTCTTGAATTCAGTGTAATTTCGTATGGTACATAAATCTTGTACAACTGCATAATTTTTCTTGATTTCGGGTGTTTTTTTTTCCTTTTTTTTTTTTTTTTTTTTTACTGATTTTATTTTTTCTACATGATCTGACAGCAAAATGATTAATTCCGTGATTGTACGAACAGATCACTTGGCTGTCAGAGATTGTACAGGCAGCAAGTACTGGTACAACGGATATGTGTACAAAATTTTATTTTTTCTTAAATTCTCTTGAGAATTTGCAGCAAAATAATTTTCAGGGAAACTCTGAAATTATCTTTCCTCAATTGGCCTTGGCAGCGGAATAGCTCTTCCTTCAACAGAGAGTTGAATTTTTAATGGTCAAGGACCATGAGATCAAAGAAACTCTGATAATTTTTCAGTTGGCTAGAAGCCTGTAGGACCTGTTGCCGCCTTTTACACACCGAGGAGACGTGGAAGAAATCTT
>CBVK0100262677.1:0-24399 GCA_900067695.1 Picea abies
TACAAGGTTAGAATTTACAAACAGATGCAGCGAAAGCAGGTGGCTTCGGAGATCGTATAGACTCAGAGGGAGTCAAGCTTCAGAGGGAGCATTCAGACTTAGAGCAAGCCTGATCTTAGAGAGAGTCAGTTGATTCAGAAGAAGAGAGAGACATCTTCCAGAACTTGAGGAGGCTAGATTGTAGCTTCAGAGGCTTCTAAGAGATGTGAAATCTCCTAGGAGGATTCCCTTGTCACCAGTAGATCTTGCTATAGTGACAACCAATCAGAAAGAATGGGATACAGATTTGCCTCAGTTCCAGACACCACACATGCTATGTGGCATTGATTCAGAGCCTTCCACCTTTGAATAAGTTGTTTAGAAGTAGGAATGGAAGGATGCCATGATGGAGGAGTATCGATCCATCATGAAGAATGATGTGTGGGAGGTGGTTTCGAGAACAAAAGGGAAGTCAGTAGTGACTTCCAAGTTTATCTACAAGATCAAGCACGCTGCAGACGGAAGCATGAAGCAAGATTTGTGGCTAGAATATTCTCCTAGTAAGAGAGAGGAGATTATGACGAGACACTTGCTCAAGTAGCCAGAAGAAGTGTACATAACGTAGGCACAAAGATACATGAGAAGGAGTCTCATGTCTGCAGATTAAAGGAAGCTTTGTACAAGCTAATGCAGGCACCCATGGCATGACATACTAGATCAGACAATTATTTGATGAGCTTGGGGATGGTTTTCCATTGATCCTTCATGTGGATGACATGTTTCTGACAGGAGTGAGAAGCTCATAGTTGGTTGCAAGAGGGAGCTCGTTTCAGAGTTCGAGATGAAGGATCTAGGTTTGATGCATTACTTCTTGGGATTGGAAGTGTGGCAAAGATCATATGAGATTTTCCTTAGCCAAGGAAAATATATTATTGAGATTCTACAGAGATTCGGGATGATGCACTGCATGTCCATGACCACACCCATGACGATAAATCTGAAGCTCTTGAGTGGCAAATCTTTAGATTTGGTGGATCCCACAATGTACAGACAATTGATTGGATCCTTGATGTACATGGTTAACACCAGGCCAGACATATGCTTTGTAGTGAATACCCTTGAATCAACACATGGTTGAACCTAGACAGGTACATTGGATGGCAACAAAACATATGTTGAGGTACCTTCATGGTACGGTTGGATATGGATTGAGATATGTCTCAGGTGGAGATGTGAAGTTGTAGGGTTATGCAGACTCTGATTGTGCAAGGAGTGCAGTGGGTTGGAAGATTACTTTCGGATGTTGCTTTAGTTTGGGATCAGGCATGATCTCATGGTTGCGCAGGAAGCATACATCAATGGCACTCAATACTTCAGAAGAAGAGTATATCACAACAAGTGTGGCAAGTCGTGAAGCAGTGTGGCTCCATAAGTTGTTAGCCTAGATATTTGGTCTAGAATTGGAGCCAACTTTGATACATTGTGACAATCAAAGTTGCGTGAAGCTTACCGAGAACCCTGTATAGGTGTGAAATATATGTTCATGCATTGGTAGGTTTTTCAACACGTCAAATCCTCAAGATTGTATGATACATTAAGAAGTAAAGGGTCATAGTGTTTATTGACTCAGGGTGTACCCATAACTTCATTGATAAAAAATTAGTAAAGAGCCTCGATTGTTTTGTGTATTCATGTAACGTTCCCTAGCTTAACTGAGGAACATTACTACACAGAATACACATAAATTCAAATTTTTTCTGCTAACTAGTCTTGTAGCTTATCAGCTACATGAATACATACAAATTTAACCATTATAATGTCAATAACTTAATGCTTCTACACCATGCTAATTTAAACATGAATGCAACTAATTAACTCACTTATAATACATATAAACCATTCACAAACACAGAGTAAAATGCACAAAAACTAAACTCATAAATTAACTCGAGAAACATATACACACTCATCTTTTTAAAACACGTGTGCAACCAGTTGCTTGGGATGGACGTTTCACCCAACCACAAACTTGTTGTTCCAGATTTCAATAGCAAGTCACCCCCAAACTGGGTCTAGGAATCCACAAGGGTGCCTCTCACAACTTAGATATTCCACAAATCCACCGGCATTCTCCTATAGTTATCATGATTTCCACCAGTTCTCTTTCTCTAGACCTGCCCAACCCAAGGAATGTACCCCTTCACTGCTCTCATTCGATCAAGTGTCCCATTCTTTTAATAGGGTCTCTCTAGCATAGGTAACTAGGAATCTCACTATTGAGAACTCAACGGAACTCATTGCTAAGAAAACTACCAGGAAAACAACAACAATCACTTGTTGTTACAGTGCAACTCAAACATGAGTTCACTCTTCAGGCATGGAAACCCAAATCTTTAATCTTTAGCTCCAACAACGCTCTAGAATTCACCCTCCATCTCTTCTCCAACTCCAGTGCTCTTCTTCGTTGCACTTTGCTTGTTGCTCATGCAAAAACATACATGTAAAAATTGTCCTCTTTGACCCTATGAATTTCCTTTTCCCCAAGCCAATTGACTGCTCACTGTACCCAATGTTGATTGTACTTCAACCCCATGCTCCCCAATAACTATGGGATGTGACTTTCTATACCCACCCTCTTACAAGTATTCAATGATTGGACTCTTCTACACTTAAGGAAAAATAAGAAGGTTATCCCCAATGATAATAAACTTCAAAAATCTGGGTTTTGAATTAATACCCATAAATAATTCCCCCCTTGGACCCCTCTTAGACACTCCCTTCTCTTGTGGAAAACTCAACCCCCATCTCCGTCCATAACCCCCAACAATTAATATCACATTTTATTTATTTAAAAATAGATATTCAATTCACATATTACATCGCTTGGCCATAGCCACATTTCACATTTACATTATGCATTAATTAAACTAGGGATTATAGAGGGGATGTTACATTCCCCCTCCCCCACAATTGTGCATCGTCCTCAGTGTTAGCACTAGAAGTCACCTCCAGATTGCATTGGAGGTAAGCCCAGTACTCATCAGAGTTTTATGTCACAGGTTGGTGTTTTTTAAGAGGCCAAATGGGCACAGACTCGAGATGATATCATTTTAACTCAAAAAACTGGACTGGTATGCACATGCAGGTGAGGTCTTAATTAACTTCAGTCAGTAAGTTGGAGTAAGGGTGAATAGAGGGAAGACTTTGGTGAGGAGAGTGTAGAGGTATGTCGTAGACATCAGTTCTTCCAGCAGCCTAAGGATGAAAAGCTTCAAATACAAGATCCTCTTGGATTCAAAACTTCAGGAAACTGGAGAACGTAAATAACAACACTGCAATCAAACATACATTACAATACAGTCAAAACAATCCATGTGAATCCTTCAATCATGGACACTTCGGTATCAGAGGCAAAGTAAGATGGAAATAGAAGTTGACTTTCATTAAACAAGAAGTCTCAAATCAAGTTACATAACCAGAAGAACCGAAGCTTCATAAAAACTTTACAATACGAGAGCGTAGCTCAACCATTGACCTTTACAACATATCAAAATGACTCCTATATACTCAAAAAGAAATTCGCCACTACCAATAGAGGCGTGCTCGAGCTACCGCATTAACGTTTTCAGTCGATGCCTCCTCTGTCAAATTGTGCGGGCCTCCTCATGTCAGATGCGAGCCAGGCACAGTTATGTGCTTTACAGGAAAATCTATCAATAATTGGCAGTCTGCCTTTACAATCGCTCTCTGCATGTTTTCCATTTATGGGGTGAGATGAGGTCTCAACTGTCACCTTTACAGGAAAATCTATCAATAATTGGCAGTCTGCCTTTATAATCGCTCTCTGCATGTTTTCCATTTATGGGGTGAGATGAGGTTTGCATCAGGATCAGGACATGCCACACTCTGAACTTCACCATCTGGAGCTTTGATGGATGCTTTTGGTCTTTGGTGCAACTCCTCTCCATCTCTCCATCTTCAATGTGACCTAGGGTCGTGACCCTACGCAATTGCACGATTGCAGGTGCGACCAAGGGTGGTTTGAAAGAAAATCGTTTTTGTCCCCGCAATTCACCATGAACCGCCATGCGTCCTTTTCCAAAAACCACGGTTTCGATTGCGGCCCGCCCTTGAAATTCTAAAACGTGTGCACCTTCTGACCCCGCAATGGAGCATGATCGTTGATCTTGTGATCTGAGATGATGCTTCCTGATCAACGGCCCAGTTCTGGCGCTTTAGATCAACAGATCGGATCTTCCTTCTTCTAATCAATGGCTGATATCTGCTTCGTGAATCTGCCTTCGGGAATTTCAATTCTCAAACCATATTTCCCTCTAAGCAAAATTTCTAGAGCTAAGGATCCGATGACGCGTGGCTCTTGGATTTGGACGGCTGAGATCCACTTCGGGTATTCGGGACTTCAGCCACTTCGGGTGCCTTGGCACTTCATACCGTTTGCTCTGGCGCTATACTTCGCGCAAATTTGGACTCTTGAAAGCCCGTGAGCCACTAATCCAATTTTCACAAGGGATCTCCAGCGTTGAAAACTAACCCCGCCTGCTTGAAAGATTAAAACTGCCTACTGCTTGTGCCTCAAGCCTGAAATGGACTGGTATGAAAGCAACACTTTGACGCTTCCTGTGTAGACCATGAACTCAGACGACCTATTGCCTCTTGAAAACTATATGTGATAACATTTGGCTCCACAGGGGATGGCATGCTCCCTACGAGCTGCCAAGAATGCGCAGTTCCAGTGCCTTAGTTGTTGGGTTATGGAGTCACTTATTAAAAGCATAAACAAAAGGAAAAATGATATTTACAATGACATGGGAAGCCATTCATGGCTTAAACAAAAAATTTCTTCAGAAAATGCCCGTTTACAGGGCCTCCAAAAACTTTCTCACCCTCCAAATTCTGCAACCTGTAAGTATTATTTGGAAACTTCCCGGAGATCTTGAAGGCGTCAATCCACAAAGCTTCAAACTTGCCATGTTTGCCTTTGTCCTTCTTGGGTGCATCCCATTTTAGCACTAGATCTCCCAACTAGAAATCCTCCTTTCTTACCTTTCTGTCAAAAGCCTGCTTGATCTTCTGTTGATGGTCATGTGCTTTGTCCAGTAGCTGCTCTCTGGTCTCCTGCACTTCTACTAGTTGTTGTATTCTTCTGATCATATCTTCAGGCTCTCCTTGGTAGTCCTGGAAGAATTTTGCCATGGGCAAGGCCAGCTGAGAAGGAAAGATGGCCTCAACTCCATATACAAGCTGAAAAGGAGAGACACCAAGAGATCTCTTTGTTGTCACTCTGTCATCATAGAGAACAAACTTGAGCTTTGAATCCCATGCTTTCTTATTGTCCTCTAACAATCTTTTGATGATCTTTATAAGGCTCTTGTTAGAGGACTCTGCCATTCCATTCATGTGGGGGTAGTAAGGAGTTGAGTAAATCAATGCAATTCTAAACCTCTCACATAATTGAATCAATGGTTCGGCCTTGAAGGCTACAACATTATCGGTAACAATTCTTTTTGGACAACCAAACCTTGCCATAATATCTTCAAGAAAACCAATGATTACTTTGTGAGAATGGATTCTGTCCACTTGGTAAAGTAATCTATGGCAGTCAAGATCCACCTGTGCTGACCAATTGAAGCAGGATGAATTTCCCCAATAAAATCTAAGCCCCACTGCTGAAAGGGTCCTGAATCTAAGCCCGTGGTAGCTTGTCACAATTTCTGACACTTGACACAAGCTCTGATTTTAGCACAAACATCAGTGAATAGGCTAGGCCAAAAATAGCCAGCTCTGAGAATCTTGTAGGTTGAGGTTCTCCATAAGTGATGTCCCCCACACAAACTGTCATGAAAATCAGACATGATCTTTTGGGATTCCTGTGGGTGTAAACATCTCAACAACACTCCTAGTGGATCTTTCCAATATAAAACTTGATCAATGAGGCAATATTTAATTGATTTGAGCTTTAAAGCTCTTACCTTGCTTTTTTCCATGCCATCAAGAGGCTGCAACTTCTGTAGAAAGAAAATGATGTCCCTATACCAAGCACATTCTGCTAATGGAGGGCTGACTTGAGAACTTGTATCGGACAATTCAGCCTGCTGATTTTTTGAGCAAGTGTTGATGAAATTTACCCCCAAGGCTTTGCAATTGGATTCAGCCAGCATCATGGCTAAACCTTGACCCTTAACCAATTTGGTGGGGCCTTATCTCCAAGTCAAATTCAAGGATTTTAGCAATCCATTTGCTTCTTCTCCCGTCTATGTCAGGCTGAGTGAGAATCTCCTTCACAGAAGTTGAAGGGACATATGCCATGACCTTTGAATGCAAAACATAGATCCTGAAGGATTTGAGGGATTTAACCAGAGCATAGGCCTGCTTTTCCATGATGTCATATGTCAACTCTGCATCTCTCAACGCCCTACTGAAAAAGGCAATGGGTTGTTCAAACCCTTCATCATTCTTTTTCAACAAAAGTGTTGCCACTGTGTCAAATGAAGCAAAGGAGAAAATCATAAAATCTTTGGAGTAATTAGGATTGATGAGCACAGGTGCTTCGGTCACAGCCTTCTTTATTTGATCGAAGGAACTACGAGATTCAACAGTCCATTTGATTTTGCTTCCTTTCCTCAACATGATTGTAATATCCTTCACCAGCTCAACAAAATTAGAAACAAACCTTCTCATAAAATTAATCTTCCCCAAGAAACACTGAACTTATTTCTTGGATCTAGGGAGTGCTAAGGTTTGGATGGCTTCCACCCTGCTGGGATCAATTTTTACTCCCTCAGCTAATACTATGTGCCCCAATAATTTTCCCTCCTTCATAGCAAATAATGACTTCTTGGGATTCAGGGAGAGACCAAATTTTCTACATTTTTGGAATACCTTTCTTAGATGATGATAATGTTCTTTATCAGTCTTGGAGAAAACTGTAATGTCATCCAGATAAATGACTACAAATTTATCCCTTTCCCCAATAAAAGTGATGTCCATAGCGCACTGGAAAGTTGCTCCTGCGTTCATCGATCCAAAGGGCATCTTGGCATACATGAATGTACCCCATGGAGTGGTGAATGTTGTCTTTTCTCTGTCCTCGGGTAAGACAAAAATCTGATTGTAGCCAGAAAAACCATCAATCATGGACATCCCGAATGCACATGTCACCCTCTCCAATATGTGCTCCATTTTCGGCAATGGGTAATTATCTTTCTTGGAGCTTTTGTTTAGGTTCATGAAATCAACACAAAGTCTAATTTCTCCATTCTTCTTTCTCATTGGGACCAAGTTGGCCACCCATTCAGAATACCTCAAAGGAACGATAATATAGGCATCTAAAAGCTTTTTTACCTCTTTCTCCATGATAGGCAGCAACATAGGGTTGATATGTTTCAGTTTCTGCCTAAATGGATTGGCCTCTTCCTTTTGTGGGATCTTATGCTCAGTGATGCTTTTGTCGTATGTTTTGAGATCCTCATAAGTCCAGGCAAACGCATCAACAAACTCCTTTAATAGCTCAGCATATTCAACCCTTCGTTCCCTTGACAGACTGCTTGACAACTTGACAAATTTTGGATCTTTCTCTGTACCAATGTTGCATTTAGTTACATCAACATCATCGGTCGGTCCTTTAACTTTCACGGCCACATCATTTCTATCAAATAGTCTTTCCAAAGGAACTAGTCCCTTCAGAATGTGATTGCTAGGCAATTGAACAATATGGTGATTGGCGATTTTGTTCAGGAAAACATCAACATGAGGATTACTTTCAGAATCCTGATCTTGATCAATATGTAGTGCAAAAAACTCATCAATAGTCTCAAGGAATCTTTTGATCTCAAGATCATCCTCAAATACTTTCCAATGCTTGACATTGTCCGGTATAGAGGGTATGTATTTTACTTCTACATCATACCTGAGTTTTTGTGGCAAAGGGACTCTGAAATTGCTTGTTGAAATAGCCAGAGAATCAACCATGATGTTTTCTTCTCTTGGAATAAATGAAATGTTGAAAGCTAGGAAAAAACTGTCAATAAGGTCCCACACTTAATTTCTATAACTTCTTAGTCTAGGGTGCTTAGCTTGATAAATATTTCTGATCTGATTGACAATTAACTCAACATCCCCAAATACTGAAATCTCTTCAATCCCCATATCTTTTGTAGACCTCAAACCTAAGACGAGAGCTTCATAATCTGCCACATTATTGGTAGCTTCAAATTCTAACTTGTAGGACAGAGTTATAGTTTCTTGAGCAGGTGAAACAAAAACCACTCTAGCACCAGCACCATCCTTAAAAGAGGCTCCATCGAAGAACATTTTCCACACAGAGGTGATAGGAGGGGAATTTTCACAAAAAGTAATGGGTCGCTTTTTTATTTCCAGGGGAGGTTTGGGAGCGTCGGTGAGTTGCAGCAAACTAGATCCTAAATCTTTGTCAAGAGCAAAGATAGGATGGTTTGTGGGGTTTGCTTCATCACTAATATTGTAGGCCAACTAAGCTTCCCTGTAAATTCTTTTATGCTCCCCCCCAAACACCGAAATGGTAGCATAGGTGAGGTCCATCTGCAAAGTCACCCCTAGTCTTTTTATCCAAGATCTAGACAGAAGCATTTGGAACTTAGGTGGAACGTCAGCTACCACGATGTCCATGATCACGCTTTTCATTTGCAGCTGGAACAGAGATACGACCAAGTGTTTGATAACCCCAAGGCACTTCACCTGCCTGGAGTCAAATGAATACAGATCATGATAAGCTTTTGTAATCTTCAGACAAAGCTCTTCCATGACAATCTTAGGCATAAGATTGTGAGATGCCCCTGAATCCATCAAACAATTGTGCAACACCTTGTCATGTATGTTTAGTGAAGTATAGAAGGGAGGGGATTAATCGTCTCTATCTTCTACCAAAGGACCTAGAATGAATGCAGGCTTCTCATCTTGGAGGTTTACTGAGTCTATGGAATGAGACGAAGGTTCGGGTTGCAACATTTTGGAGAGGCACCTTTTGAAGTCTTCATGCTTGACCAGCTCTGAAATTGTTACAGGGATTCTAATCTTTTGTATTTCATGCTCAAAGTTAAAATAGGAGGGGGTCTTTAGAATTTCTCTCACTTCTGGAACAGGACTTTTGACCATTGGTGGGGGGGTTTATGCCTTCTTTTCCTTGTTTCAATCTGCAATGTCTTTAGTAGGATTTTCTGCTGTGGTAGGCCGATCAAGGATGTTAGGTTTCCCTTCTTTCTGTTTGGACCTCAGATTATATTTGTTTGGGCTGTTGGCCTTGTCTCCCTTGCTCAACTCATTAAGTTGGTTTTCCATGAGAGACTCCTCGTATGAAGATTGAGTCAAATGAGGAAAAGAGGAGGTGTCTCTGAGACAGTGGATTTCTGGGTCAAGGTCTTATTCCTCCCCTTCATCATCAGTAACAATATTATTTTGGAGAGGGGTCTGGATCTTCTGGTCATCTCTATCCATGTTTCTTTGCTCTCTTGGAAGAATATGAGGAGCATTGTTAAGTCTCCTGAAATTACCTCTGTTATCATCATTTTGTGAATTTCTATAGGTCTGTCTTGCTTCAAGTTTTACCTTCTCCAGATCAGCATAAATAGATTTTACTAATTTGATAAGCTCATCATCTTGAGGGTGGGCAGTAGAGGAAGAGGTTGAAGTTTCAGACCTTCCCCTTCTTCTGCCCCTGTTAGCTTTACTCCTAAGCTCATCAACTGGCATAATATTGGATTCTACTTCAATGGTTGCATCGTGCATATGAGCCAAGGAGGTAGCTCTCCTTTCTCTTAACAGGAGGCAGAAATCATGGTCAAAAGAACTAGAATAAGTAATCTTTGCAGAGGTTTTTATAGGCTTAACCTCAGTGGCAATTTTGTTATACATTTTATTAAATCTCTTTGAGAAGTCAGAAATAGATTCCCCTTCCTTTTTCTTTAGTGATCCAAACTCTGTAATATAGTAAAGGAAATCCTTTCTATCCCCCCAATTCTTTAAGAAGGCTTCATCTAGGGCTTCAATCCCATTGATAGATCCAGGAGGCAAGGCCCTAAACCATTTCCCAGCCTCGCCCTCAAGGCTATGGACAAAAATCCTCATCCATACATCTGCATCCATGATGACATGACAATCTGTAAAATCGTAAAAGGCTTCAAGGTGTGCCTCTGCAATTATGTCTCCCTCACCCGTGAACTTGGGCAACTGCTTAAGGTAGCCATCTGTTGGGAGGGCATTCAGAGGCTGAGGCAAAACATGAGGGGCATACCGAGCAACTATTATAACTTTCATCCTAGTTCTGGGGGGATTTGCTCTTGCCATTAGAGTGTGAACAGGAGGATAACCAGGAGGAGATGGATTTCAGACAGGCGATACTGGGGCTATGCTTCTAGGAGAAAAAGGAAAAGGTTGAGCGTTAGGAGATAAAGACGAGGGGCTAGAGGTAACAGAGGCTTCCTCTTCTGTAATTGCATCAACTCTAATAGGAGGAAGAGTAGGAAAGTCTTCTAAGATCAAAGCTATCTCCTTCCACTTCACAACTTCGGGGAGGAAAGGGGTGTCAAAGCTCTCTCCTTCCAAACCAAGAATAGGAGGGGAGAAATCGACAGGAAAACTCCCAAAATTTAAATTTCTTGAAACTCCAGCAGTTTGTATAATAGGAGAATCAGAAACAATTACTGGAGTTTGTAAAGAGGGATTATGAAAATTATCAGAAAAACTTGGTACGGCTGTGGAGGGACCTTTTTGAGCAGTCTTTCCCTTTTTGATAATTTCCTCTGGGTCAACTTTAGACGTGGCTAGAGGCAGCAATGAAGTGGACCTCGTGTGTCTACCTTTAGGAGCCAGAGTCGAAACAGTGGAGTCGCCAAACAATGGAGTCGTCAGGTGCAGGTTGCAATCTTCAATGGTACTGATGTCTGATGCACCTTCAAAATCAATAGCTCGTTGTCATTCTTACCTAGGGAAATGTCTTCAACTCGTTCCCCTGCAACGGTGCCAGAAATGTTAGCACTAGAAGTCACCTCCAAATTGCGTTGGAGGTAAGCCCAATACCCATCAGAGTTTTATGTCACAGGTTGGTTTTAACTCAGAAAATTGGACTGGTATGCACATGCAGGTGGGGTCTTAATTAACTTCCGTCACTAAGTTGGAGTAAGGGTGAATAGAGGGAAGACTTTGGTGAGGAGAGTGTAGAGGTTTGACGTAGACATCAGGTCTTCCAACAGCCTAAGGATGAAAAGCTTCAAATACAAGATCCTCTTGGATTCAAAACTTCAGGAAACTGAAGAACATAAATAACAACACTGCAATCAAACATACATTACAATACAGTCAAAACAATCCATGTGAATCCTTCAATCATGGACACTTAAGTATCAGAGGCAAAATAAGATGGAAATAGAAGCTGACTTTCGTTAAACAAGAAGTCTCAAATCAAGTTACATAACCAGAAGAACCAGACCTTCATCAAAACTTTACAATACGGGAGCGTAGCTCAACCATTGACCTTTACAACATATCAAAATGACTCCTATATACTCAAAAATAAATTCGCCACTACCAGAAGAGGCGTGCTCGAGCTACCACATTAACTTTTTTAGTCGACGCCTCCTCTGTCAGATTGTGCAGGCCTCCTCATGTCAGATGCGAGCCAGGTGTAGTTATGTGCTTTACAGGAAAATCTATCCATAATTGACAGTCTGTCTTTACGACCGCTCTCTGCATGTTTTCCATTTATGGGGTGAGATGAGGTCTCAACTACTGCCTCACTTTCATGAACTGTTTGCATCAGGATCAGGACGAGCCACACTTTGAACTTCACCATCTGGAGCTTTGTTGGACGCTTTCGATATTTGGCACAACTCCTCTCCATCACTCCATGTTCAATGTGACCTAGGGTCGTAACCCTACGCAATTGCGCGATTGCGGGCGCGACCAAGGGTGGTTTGAAAGAAAACCGCTTTTGTCCCCGCAATTCACCATGAACCGCCACACGTCCTTTTCCAAAAACCACGGTTCTGATTGCAGCCCGCCCTTGAATTTTAAAACGTGTGCACCTTCTGACCCCGCAATGGAGCGTGATCGTTGATCTTTTGATTTGAGATGAGGCTTCCTGATCAATGACCTAGTTCTGGCGCTTTAGATCGACGGATCGGATCTTCCCTCTTTGAATCAACGGCTGAGATCTGCTTCGTGAATCAACCTTCAGGAATTTCAATTCTCAAACCACATTTCCCTCTAAGAAAAACCTCTGGAGCTAAGGATCCGATGACGCGTGGCTCTTGGATTTGGACGGTCAAGATCCACTTTGGGTGCCTCGACACTTCAGACCTTTTTCTCTAGCGCTATACTTCATGCAAATTTGGACTCCTGAAAGCCCGTGAGTTGCTAATCCAATCTTCACAGGGGATCTCCACCGTTGAAAACTGAGCCCGCCTGCTTGAAAGATTAAAATTGCCTGTTGCTTACACCTCAAGCCCGAAATGGACTAGTATGAAAGCAACGCTTTGACGCTTCTTGTGCAGACCATGAACTCAGACGACCTGTTGCCTCTTGACAACTATATGTGATAACACTCGGTGCACAACAATGTGACAAAATACATATACAATTTATATCACAATATTCATAAAAGAAGAATAAATTCTACAATTTTTACCCTCCAACAACAATTCCAACCATAGTCTCTCATTTCTCTCAACCTGTTGAGATAAGGAATGTGCCCCCTTCACTGCTCTCAGTCCATTGGGCTATACCATTCTTTTATGAAGGCCATTAGCGCAAGAAACCAAGAATTCTGAGGTGTGGTTCTGAAACTCAAACTGCCCAAAAATGGAGTCTTGCATTTTTAGCTTTCGCTTCCTTCAAAATTGTAAAAAATTTATAAGTATTCCTCCTGCATAGTTTCTTCGTGCTCCCACGTTGCATTTTCAAAACCGTAGCAAATCCATTAGACCTTTACTAGGTCGATTTCTTTGTTCCTGAGCACTTTGATTTTCCGGTCGAGGATGCATACTAATTCCACCCGGAAATCCCTTTTGTCCTCTACCTAGATCAAAGTCCAATCAGTTATGTGGTTAGGGTTTGGCACATATTTCTTTAATAATGATACATGAAATACATTATGCACTCTCATGGATGCAGACAATGCTAGCATGAATGCAACTGGCCCTATCTTCTCTAAGATTTCAAAATCCCCACAATATCTTGATGCCAACTTTGGTTAACAACCCAATCTTAGCGAACTTATTTTCTCTTTTACTTTTAGAAAAACATGTTCGACCACTTTAAAATCTCTGAAAACTCTATTTTTGTCTGCATAAATTTTCTACATGTCCTGGACAACGTTTAAATTATGCTTGATCTTCACCATCTGTTCTTCCATTTCCTTCAACAAATCTAGCATGATGATAGCTCTATCTACTAGGTTATCCCAACTCATTGGTGTGTTACACTTCCTACCATACAATGCTTCAAATGGGCTCATTTTTAATGAGGCTTGATACCCATTACTGTAAGCAAATTCCACTACGTGGATATAATCTTCCCACTTTGATGGTTAGTCCATCACATACACTCTGAGCATGTCTTCAATTATTCTATTGGTCCTCTTTGTTTTCCCATCGGACTCTAAGTGATATGATGTACTAAGATTTAAGTTTGTGCCAAAGCCTTTGAACAAACCCTTCCAAAAATTGGATGTGAATTTGGGATCTCCGTCTAAAACAATTGCCTTGGGAACTCCATGTAACCTGACAACTTTTTTCATGTAGATCTCCACGATGTTTATTGTCTTGTATGTAGTCTTCACAAGAATAAAGTGTGCCACCTTAGTTAATTTGTCCACCACTACCATGATGAAATTATGCTACTTCACTGTTATGGACAACTTTGTAATAAAATCAATTGTAGCCACTTCTCATTTCCGCTCAAGAATGGATAGTGGTTGTAATAGCCCCGTTGGATGTCTATGATTTGTTTCCACCTTCTAACACTCCATGCATCTAATTATGTAATTAACCACTTCTTTCTTCATTCCCGACCAAAAGTATTGTCTCCTTACAGTTGCAATTGTTTGTTGATATCCTGGGTGCTCAACATATGGTACATTGTGCATTTCCCTCAACGCTGTATTTTTCAACTCACCAGAATTTGGCACATATATTTTCAGTCTATACATGAGAATTCCACATCATCTTTCAGCTCATAATTTTTAAAAGTCTGTTATAAATTACCTTGCTTTAATTTCCCTTTTATTTGTAAATATTGTTGATATCAAATAGTCGCTTCAATAATTTTATCCTTTAAATTTGATTTGTATATGTTGATGGCTGCCATATGCATCTCATGTGTTATTCTACTGAGTACATCAACCACCTAATTTTCCTTTCCTTTGATATGTTTAATTTCAAAGTCATATTTCTTTAGGAATTCAAGCCATCTAGTTATTCTGACATTTAATGTTGGTTGTCAAAGTAAATGTTTTAGACCACAATAGTCCGTCCTTAGCTCAAATCTTCAACCCATGAGGGAATGTCTCCACATTTTTAGTGCATGTACAATTGTTGTTAATTCTAAGTCATGGGTAGTGTAATGTGTCTCATGCTCTTTTAATTTTTGGGACTCATAACATACCATGTGATACTTTTGAGTGAAGACTCCACGGAACTCTTTCTTGCACACAATGAAGTCTTCATTCGGATCTGCAATCTTCAAGATTGATGCATTTGTCAAAATGTCTTTCAACTGCTGAAATCTCTATGCACACTTGGAAGTCCATTAAAAAATAACTATTTTCTTTTGCAAAGTAATGGGGCTTGTAATTTGTTAAAAACCTTTTATGAATCTTCAGTAATAACCGAAAATATCCATGAATGATCTGACCTCTGTCTCATTTCTTAGCATTGGTCATCCTCTAATAGCCTCTATCTTCTTGGGATTCATTGTTATCCCTTCTATTGAAATAATAGGGCCCAAGTAATGAATCTTCTTTTGATAGAAGATGCACTTACGTAGCTTGGCATACAACTTGTGCTCTCTTAAAACTTTTAGCAATATTCTCAAATGTTGTTCATGCTCCTCTTTTGTCTTTAAGTAGATGATAATATCATCTAAGAAAACAATTATAAGCTTGTACATGTATTCCCTAAACACTCCATTCATTAGGCACATGAAAACAACTGGGGCATTTGATAGCCCAAAAGGCACTATCGTAAATTCATAATGCCCATATCTTGTCCTGAATGATGTCTTGTTGATATAAATTTTCTGTTTCCCTCACTTGATGATAACCTGACCTCAAGTCGATCTTGGAAAAAATTCTTGATTTACGATCAAATAGATCGTAAATCATTGCCAAATGATATTTGTTCTTTATGGTGACCTTATTCAACTATCTAAAATCAATACACAACCTTAAGGTTCCATCTTTCTTCTTCACAAAAAGAATTGGGGCTCCCCAAGGTGACACACTTGGGTGTATATACCCCCTCTTCAAAAGTTCTTCAAGATGCATCTGCAACTCCTTCTATCCTAGAGTGCTCATTCTGTAAGGTGTCTTGGACACTAGGGAAACTCCTAGCACCAAATCAACAGAAAAAGAAATGTCCCTCTTTGGTGGCAGTCCTGGAATTTCCCCCAAAACATCTTCAAAATCCTTCAAGACTAGATGGTCTTCAATGCTTGCCACTTTATCTATGGATGCCTCTTCCATATGGGCTACAAAAATTTGACATCCATTCCTAAAACTCTTTTTCAACCACATGGCTGAGATTTCTCTAACAACTACAGCTCTTGGAATGCCTTGAAATTTTCCTTGTTGCCCTACGTCATCAAGGCAAGTGATTGTCTTGTTGTAACAATATAGGAGAACATGTTGTTTCTCCAACCAATCTATGCCAATTAGACAATCATATGAATCCAATGGTATGATGTTCACATTTATCTTTGTGTTGATTCCATTCATGTTTATTTTGAAAACTTTAACCAGCTCACAGATTTTCCTCTTAGCCCTTCTGCCTAACTGAACTAACCAAGATTTCTCATGCTTCTTTGTAAGTCAAATATTTCAACAATGTTAGAATTTATGTTACTATGGCTAGCTCTAGAATCAATTAGAATTGTGATGGGTTGATTATCTTACTTTACACTTCGATCGTGGGGGGTTAATATTTTGTTTGCTTGTTGTCCAACGTTGCATATATCCTTGACATGCTTCCTCCCATGTCTTCAATTGTTTCAACCTCATGAATGTTGTGGACAATCCTCATCCTTTTACGTTTGTGAGGGAAATCCCTATATAAGTGATTCCCCTTACATCCCCAACATTGTATAGGTTGTTTCCTTGGCCTTTTCCCAAACGAATCTGCCATCCTGGGCTCATTTTGGGTTGACTGACCTTGTTGATTTGCTTGTGAGTTGTTCTTGAAAAAGAGTGACTTAAAACCTTTCTGCCTTTGATCCCTCTGTCCTTTCATCTTTTCATTCCAAGCTTTTTGGAAAACTGAGCTCCCTTTGTTATGCTCATAAAGATGTTTTGCTCTCCTTATAGCTTCCTCCAAAGTATTGGGGTTATCAAAATGTATTTTTTCACTATAGAAAGAGGGTAACCCATTTAAATATAATTGGATTTTGACCTTCTCATCATTTATGAAGCCCACATACTTCAACAAATCAAAGAACATATTTTCATATTCATCTATTGTCATGCTTCTCAACTTGAGTTTAGAGAACTATTTTATCTTTCTTTCATAGTAATGCTTGGACAAATATTTCTCTTGGAAATATCCTTTGAATTGCCTCCATGAGACCTTCCTCACATCAAGGTGTTTGGCTTTCTTAAGTTGATCCCACCACATAGCTTCATTTCCTTGCAAGTGGTAGGTTGCAATCCTTGTTTCTACCCTAGGGGGATAATCATGCGGCTGAAATATTTTTTCATTTCCAATAGTTAGGCCTCGACCTCTCCCCCCTTCCTATCCTCTCCATTGAATGTTGGTGGCTTGATTTTCCTGAGCTCACCTTACAAAATGCCTTCCTTGGGCCTCCTCCTCTACCTCCTGATAAGAGACACACTTGGGTTGCTCCCTGGACCTGAACTTGCACGAGTTCTCCTAGTGGATTTCCCTGAGGAATGATGGTGCATGCTCATACTCCTTGATTGCTTGGCATTCCCATGATCATCCATTCTGCTATGGGATTTGAATGCCACCACATGTCTAGCACTATTTGCTTGTTTTGTTCTAGAGTCTTTGTTGGCTTTCCTATGCAACATATTCAGGCTCTGTAGTATGTCTTCCTAGGACTTCATGATATTCTCATTATATATCCTATATCTTTTCACTTCTCTATACAGACTTCTCATAGTTATAGGTTCATGCCTATCTCTTCTTCCATTAGCTTCAGTCTCAACATTTCCCATGCTAACATGTAACCCTTTGAATTCCTCTTTGTGGTTGTAGGACCCTTGGGCATCCGCCATGACTGTGGTTCTCATACATGAGCCAAAGTACCTTCCTGTACCTCTAAATTCTGCAAGAAAATGTGCATGCAAATAATTTTTTGTTAGACAAAAATCTATATACATATAAACAGTTCTAGAAAGAGAATGCATAAATTTTCCTGATCTTTAATGGCCACCAATCATCTTCTTTTAATTTGACTACAATTTTTACTACTCAAATCAAACTTTTGGGTTGATAGACGTCTTCTCCTCCTCAAGACCTTTTCAACAACCATTTATTTGCCCAAATCTAAGCTCCAAGATAAAAGTTACGGTCTGTGGAAGTTTTGTCTGTTTTCCCCTTTTTAACCATATATGTTAAATGTGTCTTCTTTCTCTTTCTGCACTTTTTTGTGTACCCAAATTTCAAATATGTCTCCATTGATGTCTTCTATGGTTCATAATCTTTCCATAAACAACTCATGTGGCTCAAACGAATTTCTAAGCAAAGAGTGATGCCCTATGGAAGTAAACTGATACTAAAATTATATCCTTAATTGTTTCAGTTGTAACTTTCTACTACAAGCTCTATTTTGTGCCTGAGATAGCTCGTTGGAAATCTCTCGCTGAGATATTTCATTTAAGATGCAGAGACTATGTATACCAAATGTACAGATAGTTCTCGTGATTTTGACTACCTAAAAATGTCATTTAGGTGCTCAAAATCGCTCTGCAAGCTTATGAGTTTCAAAAACTACAATTTTCGTAGAAAATAAATTATTTTACTATTGTAATAGCACGTTAATTCGAACCCATGATCTATCAGAATTACCTTCACACCCATTTTCCATTGAGGAGATCAAGTTACCCTGTATCCAAACTTCCTTGAAGCCCGCGACCCGCAAAATCGGAAGCCTACAAGCTCTTTCTCGTGGACTTTCCTTCGTGAATAGGTAAACTTATCACACCTTCACAATTACCAATAGCCCGCACCCACGAGCTAATCAGATTCTTCTTCCTGTGAACTATTTTCCATGACACATCGAGCAGACACCTTTTTATGACTCTCCGCGCCCAATAGCTCGCAAGCCTTGCAGACTCTTCTTCGCAGATTATTCTCCACAAGATGCCAAATTACCTATCGCCAAGACCTTCCCACAACCCACAACCCGCAAGCCTAATGGGATTTACTTTCAAAGTCACTTCCCTTAAGCGACCCTTTACCTTTGCGGTCACGTCCCCTCGATTGTCAAAACATGGACTTAAGATTTGACCACAACCCACAACCTGCAAACTTGTGTGGCCTTTCCTTCGCAGGGTGTTCAAGTTAACACGCCATAGGATTTCCCTACGACCCGCAAGCCTTCTCCTGCAAACCTTCTCTTGCAAGCCTTTCACGCGACCTTTTTCTCTCTTCGCCTTCAAGTGGCATGTTATTGATTTTTTCTCATGATATGCATCCCGCAAACCTTTGCGGCCTTCCTCTGTGGAAAGGTCAAGTTACCTGCCATTGAGTTTTGTCCGCAACCCATGGCCTGCAAGCCTATCGAGCCTAACTTCGTGGACTCTCTTCCTTGAGCCTTTCCTGCTACTATATCAGATCTGGATCGTTGATCTTTAATGTTTGAAATGATCTGGGTTGTCGATTTACTCAAAATAAATAATGTGGCCCTTGCCTTCCACCACCATGGACTCTGTTAGTCCATGTCACACTACGACCCATGTCATCACTATACAAAATTTCTCAAAAAATCTAAAAATTATAAAATTATAAAATTTATAATTTCTCCCAAATTTCTTGTTGGTTCACTTGGAAATTTTACTCGCTTCAGAATTAATCTTAGTCGTTGATTGCCCAATTGAATGCGATCTAGATCATCACTACACCAACTCTTCAGTCGCCATTAAAACATGAAAAATCAACCTCCCATGCCAAAATTGACTCTGCAACCTGCAAATTAAAATAGGGAATCCCCTCTTCGACTATTCTGAGGAAATTTTAACTCAAATTTGTTCGCAAATTTTGGGGATTTCACTATATTTCCACAATTTTCCCCAAATTCTTCACAATGAATCTCTGCAACAACGAAATTCTACCAATTTCTCACTGGCCTCGACCCATACAAGCTCGGTGTTGAATCTTGAGATCTAATACCAATATGTAATATCCCCCAGCTTAATTGAGGAATGTTACTACGTAGAATACACATGAATTCAATTTTGTTTTGCAAACTAGTCTTGTAGTTTATCAGTTACAAGAATACATACAAATTTAACCATTATGATACCAATAACTTAATGCTTCTACAACTTGTCGAGTTAAACATGAATGCAACTAATTAAGTCACTTACGAAAACATATAAATCATTCACAAACACAGAGTAAAATACAGAACTAAACTCATGCATTAACTTGAGAAACATATAAACACTTATCTTTTTAAAACACTTGTGCAACGAGCTGCGTGGGATCGATATTCCACCCAACCATAAAAATTCTATTCCAGATTTCAACAACAAGTCAACCCCAAGTTGGGGCTAATAATCAAGAAGAAATGGTGTCTCTCATTGTCCACTCACATCTTAGATATCCCACAAACCCACTGGCATTCTCCTGCAGTTGTCTCGATTTCCACCATCTATCTTCCTCTTGACTTGCCCAACCCAAGGAATGTACCCCTTCATTTCTCTCATTCCATCGAGCATCCCATTTATTTAGACATAGGTAACCAAGAATCTCACTACTAGGAACTCAAGGGAACTCACTGCTAGGAAAACTATAAGGAAAACAACAACAATCACTTGTTACAGTGCAACTCACACATGAGTTCACTCTTCAGGCCTGATAACCTAGCTCTTCAGACTTTAGCTCTAACGTCGCTCCAGAATTCACTGTCTGTGGTTTCTCTGGCTCCAACGATCTTCTTCACTGCTCTCTATGTGTTGTTCATGCAAAAACATACCTATAAAAACTACCCTCTTTGGCTCTATGAATTTCCTTTTCCCCAAGCCAGTTTATTGTTCACTCAGCCCAGTGTTGATTGTAATTCAACCCCATGCTCCCCAATAACTATGGGATGTGACTATCAACACCCACACTCTTAGATGTATTCAGTGATTGGGCTCTTCTACACTCAAGGGAAAATTAGAAGGTTGTCCCCAATGATAATAAAATTCAGAAATTTGGATTTTGAATTAATACCCATAAATAATTTCCCCCTTGGACCCCTCTTAAACACTCCCTTTTCTTGTGGAAAATGCAGCTCCCATCACTGTCCATGATCCCTAGTAGCTGGTATCACATTTATTTATTTAAAAATAGGAATGCAATTTGCATTTACATCGCTTGGGCAGAGCCACATTTCACATCTACATTGTGCATTAATTAACCTGGGGATTATAGTGGGGATGTTACAATTCAGTAACAATTTTTCAAGTTTGGGTTGCTAATGGAGGTAGTATTGATTGTGTAGGAAAATGTCACAACATTGAAATTAGTATGCAATAATATAACATAGAAAGAGGTCCAATGTATGTCATTCCCATTGGAGTAGATATTGTTCTAGAGAATCAATGGTTGAGAACATTTGGTAAGTTTCTACAAACTATAAGGAATTATTCATGAAATTTGAATTGGAAGGAATTCAATATGAACTCAAAGGGTTAAAATCAACACCTTATCAGGTCATCAACTCTCATAGAATGGAAAAGCTACTAAACAAAGGTAGTAGGGGAGTTGTGGTTAGAATTTGTTCTATGGAAGTAAAGAAGGAAGATGAAAATATTCCAGAGGAATTAAAATTCACTTGAGAAATTCACCATAGGGTCTTCCAATAAATTCCTAAGTGGCTACCTCCATCTAGATAAGATAAATGTATTAATGTCCAACAAATGACCATTGAAGTAGGTCAATGGGATTGCTAGGTACAATGATGTCTATAAAATGCAGGAGTGCTAAAGCAACTCCTATATAAAAAGAAGAAGCAAGAAGTAAAAATAGAATTTAAATCTAATCTAAAACCTAGAGAGCCAACTCCAAAAATGGAGAGGCAATCCAAGGGAGAGATGTACAAGGTGAGTAGATCTAAAATCTATGGTGTCGATGGTATGAGGCTACACTAGTCCATGGGAACCATCTCTCCTAACATCCAAGTCTGAATGAAGAAAACTCAAAATACATCATTGTTTAGAAAAAGAAACAGGAGAGGCTTTGGAATGAGTGTCGTGCTACTCTCTGGAAGGAAGACCCTGTTGTTGTGTTCTCGAAGATCTCATCTAGAGACTAGTCTCTTTGTTAATGTAAGGTATGATATGATGACATTGTTGGGGTCTCATAGAGGTAAAGATGCCTCGTGTCCTCACTGATATGGGATCATCTCTATCTAACTGTTGCTTGCCCCCTCTAATCAGAAGCACTGTAAAAAAAGAAAGCGATCTTTTGGGTGGTAGTTGGTCCAGGATGTGGATTTGGCTGGAGGATAGAAGAGTGGAGACAAATAGCCTCCTATATGTATAAGGCCAAGCATTGTTGGTCGAGGTACCCAAAAAAACTCCCAAGCATCTGTAGTTCCTAAAAAATAGTGGAACCGTCCTCAAATCTCGTAGTAAACTAGGAAAGAAAAGATGAAGTTCTCCTCTGTCTCAATCTTCGAGAGATGGCACAACTAGTAGATCACGTCTGAATGGTAATTTGATGGTTAGTCTCAATCTGCAATCTACGATAACCAACTTTGCACTAGCCCAAGGGGGGTCCGAAGAGAGTGCATCCAATGGCAAAGTGTGTAATGGAGTTGAAAAATGAGTCCATCCCTGATAACCATGAAGTGCTCAACATAAAGGGCCATCTTTGAACATAACCCACCATGAGGGTTTATCCAAGTGACCTGTACAAACTACTTGTAGATATCCTCTCGAATGATTGTGTTCCTCTCTTCTCTGGTAGGTAAGAGGTGGCAAGGTGCATCCAAGAAACATTTGAATGGAGGGAGTTGGTCCATCGTAATACCCATAGATGCAAAGAGATTGAATCAGAGAGCTAGTTTATGCGATGGACTTTGAGAAGTGAGCCAAGTATGGATACCAATCTCATCCCTTCGTTGTATTAGCAAAGCTTTGGATGTGGTGCAGAAGTGAGATGAGACCAAACATTGTTTGAAGCCAGAAACAACGAGCACCAAACTATGCAAGGACAATAGGTTGAGGAATTTTATCCTTGCATCTGATGATGCAATGAAGGAGGATCGTCTATACTCTCTATGCTAAAGACTAACCAAACTAGCAAACCAGGTCCCCAAACCTCAGAACTATATAGAACTATGGGTCAGACAAGATTGTCCATGAGTGACATTTTGGACAATATGTCTTGAAATTGGTTTTGGAAACATTGCCTCTCAAGAAGGGCCAAGGAACCATATCCCTTGCTAACTCAGGGATGAAGTGCATGTCGCAAACTAAAGCGAGGTCCTATGAACAATACCTCCAAATAATTATAAGTGTCAGTGATCTATATCTCCTTTCCTCTGAAAAACAAAATGGTGATCAAGGAGGATCTTCTTCGACCCATTGAAGATCATGGCCTCGGTTTTACCCAAGTTTACCATCAATTGACAAAGGTCACAAAAGAGGGCCAAGGAATCCAATTGTCTCTGCAACCCTTCAGGGGATGAAGATAGAAGGATCACATCATATGCAAATAACATGTTAGAAATCAGGACCTGGTGGAGAAGGCACCCATCTCCATCCTGGATGTGCACATGCAAAAAAGACTCCATCTCATCAATGTAGATCCCAAACAACATGGGGGATAGGGGGCAACCTTGTTTGACCTCGTTAGTGCTCCTGATAAAATATGATATCATGTGTGTTGTGTGTAGATGACCAAGAACCAACTCATATAAGTGCGTGATGGATGACAATAAGATCTTTGAGATGCCAATGTATCTGAGTCCTCTGGAACAAATCCTCCCTAGGGATGGAATCAAAATCTTTCCAAAAGTCCACAAAACAACAGTAAACATTTGAAGAGTGATGTCGCACCTTGTCAATGATGGCCTTGAGTGTGAGGATGTGATCAACGGTTTGGTTCTTAGGTCAGAATCCAACCTTCCCTCTGGCTCTAAGTTGCCTCCTCTCAAATTCTTCAGAGAGCTTCAAATGGAGGACTGTAGCATAGAGTTTGGAAATGTGTGGCCAACCATGATCGTCTCATAGTTGTTGGGATCCATACTAGAGCCCAATTTGTGGATCACGTGAATAATGTGATGTGACCAGTATTGTGGAAAACCCATATAGACGACATGGTTGAATAAGTTGGCTAGATGGTTGTCCATAGCGTGAAAAGTTATGCTTGGAACCCTTCCTCATTTGATGCTTTTTCACTGTTCATCATCCAAATAGATTCCCATATATCTCGGTATGAGAATAGGTGGCAAGAAGGGGGGAGGTGACCTAGATTAGGGGTTGCCCAGGAACATTGTAAAGGGAGGAGGTATGGGTGAACATGGATTTAGGATCGGGAAGAAGAGGAGAGTGGTGAGGAAAGAAGGTGCGTCAAAATGTTTTTGGGGAGTGGATTAGGGAAGCACACAAGTCACGACTCCTTTGGGAAATGAAGAGGTGCTTCTTATGGTAGAGAAGGTGGCCATATGAAGCTTTAATATGGGTGTAGGAGGGGTGCATGTTAGTGAACGTGTGTCAAAGTTTACTATGGATGTTTTTACATTTATTGTCATATTACTTGTTCATGGGGTATGATCTAGTTTTAAGGGAAGGTGAGGTGGATCTGGTGTAGTGGGGGTATGTCTAAAGGGTATCTTCCCAAATGGTGAATGAAAGACATGTATGTTTGGCATCGGTAGAGGTGAGGCATGAGAACTAGGACTTAGATGGGATCATATGGTAGAGATGATAAGTAAAGATGTCAGGGTCCCCCTTTTATGGAAAAGGTGGTCTGAGGTGGGCGA
>CBVK0100262678.1:0-14137 GCA_900067695.1 Picea abies
ATACCTTATCTGTAAATATGGATATACAGCCTTCACTTTCCAACTGTCCTGTTGAAATTAGATTTTTACTTAAGATCTGGAACACATCTTACCTCTTTGAACAACCATTGGTTTTCATTCTTTTGTTTTATTTGTACATTTCTCATTCCAACAATTTTGCATTGTGCATCATCACCCCAATGAACTTGTCAAAAATCACCTTGAACATAATCTATAAAATGTTTCCTATGGGGTGTGGCATGAAATGAAGACCCTAAATCTACTACCCAAAACTCAGAAATATTATCTACAGAAAGAATCAAAGTATCTTGTAACACATCACCTATTACATTTGCTTCCTGATTTTTCTCATGTTGTTCATCTCTTTGTTTCTTTGGAGCTCTATAATCTTTCTTCATATGTCATTTCTTCCCACAATTCTAGCTCTTTATCTTTATCAGTCTGGATTTGGATCTACCCTTCCTAGAATTCTCACGGTTCCCTGAGCCCTTTCCTCTATACTTTTTTCTTCTCTTGTTCTCCATGTTTAACGCATTACCTGATGTCTCACCTGTGTTTTTCCGTCGCATTTCATCACTAAAAATAACACCAACAACATCATCAAATTTTAGAGTGTTTGAACCAGAGACAAAGTTACTTACAACCATGACCAAGTCGCTCCAGCTTTCTGGAAATGAGCACAAGATTAGAAGAGCCCTAACTTCATCATCAAACTCCACTTTTATAGAACTTAGTTGATTAGTAACCGTATTAAATTCATTCCACTTTTATAGAACTTAGTTGATTAGTAACCGTATTAAATTCATTTAAATGAGTTGCAACAGACCCACCTTCTGACATCTTCATATTAAATAATATATTCATTAGAAATACCTTATTGGACGTCGAGGGTTTTCCATACAGTTTATCTAATGGGTCCATCAGTTCTTTAATTGTCTTTTCTTTTGAAATATTGAAAGCTACTGATGTTTCCAAGCTCAGTCGTATCGTTCCTAGTGCCTTTATGTCAAGAACCTCTCATTCTTCGTTCTTCATGGCCATCGGTTTCTGTGCTATTTCGTCCAATGGTAGGAATAGATCCTTATGATATAAATAATCTTCCATCTGTGTCTTCCATAACTAGTAGTTTTGGTCATTAAATTTCTCGACCCTAAAATTTCAATCTTTCGTCATTGCTCCCACTTGAACCAAAAACCCTCTTTTCCTGCGAGTTATATTTCGCTCTCATACCAGTGCTTAGAAAAACTAGATCGCGAAGTAATAAAATAAAAACAAATAAAAAAATAAAACACAAAAAATATACAATACAATAGACACTAATATATGTGGTTCATCCAATGTGGGATACGTCCACCAAAGAAATTGGCAGGTCCTTCCTTTATTATTATCCAACAAATGAAGGGATACAACCTACAATACACTCGTTGTAACTTCCTTTTCTTTCTCTCACAGTATCATCTCTCAGAATACAATATTTGCAATAATACAGAGCCGCAATACAATTCTCTCATAAAAGAAGGTTGCCTTCTAGGAAAAAAAAAACTAACATAATCTCTATCGTCAGATCTCTGACTTAATGATGAACGGTCAAGATTGTCTATAAAATTACAATATACATTTACAAGACAATTTTTCCTTTGGGGGCTTCGCCCTCGAATCCTCAACAGAGGACATTGTCCCTAAACCCCACCGGGGGTCCGCTGGCCCCCAGAGCCTGCAAGGGGGGGCAAGCCCCCCTTACAACCCCCCCCCGGCATGGAGGGGTGTACAGTATTCATGGGGTATAAACATGGTTGAAAACAAAGACCTCTGAATCAAGAAGATAATCAAGCTCCACAACCAACAATAATGTTGCAAGAGCCAAGCATTATGAGAAGGGATCTCATACGAGAAAATTTGATTTTCCTACATGACATATATTTGAATTAATAATTGAGATTGTTATGATAATATCTCATGATGATTGTATGTGTGTGATACATTTGAATTGATGGATATTGAAGTTGAAAACTTGGAAGGAAGGCTATTGTTAGGGCACTAAAACCCTATCATTGTCAGCGGGTATATACTGCCAAAGAGATTCACATTGTAGAGTCAGTGCTCTACTTGCACAAGAACACCTTAGCAAATGATGGATTGCCCAAGGAAATATGTAACAGTGAAAGGGGTCCCTGAGTGTGAAGGGTGAATATAGAAAGAAAGAGATAACTTAATAATGCATATGACATAGTGGATGGAATCATGAGGGTATGTCGGAAAAAAAAAGGTGAGTTAAATTATTTCCAGTGGAATCTTTGTGAAGCACAAGATAATTATACAGATAAGTATTGGATTATGATTGTAAACTTATTTTTAATACATGTCTATATTTTGGAGTTGATAACTCTTGTGAATATTGTAATTGTTATATGATAAGCATTATAACATGTATGCTTTCATTATGGCTTCATAAGAGAAGTTAAAGAATGAAAACATGAAACAAAAAAGAAGCACTAGAAGGAAATTGATATCAAGGATTAGAGGACAGAACGAGTAAAGTCTAGCGGACATGTTGTAGCTTGGAAAAAGCAAAGAGGGTGTTGGATAATGTAATGCATGAAGCACACCTACAATTAATTGAGGGTTTGGAGATTTCATTATCACAGCTAGAGTTCTTGGAGCCATAGCTCTAAGACTTCTTGTTCGACCTTATGTTGGAGCCCTAGAGGGAAGTGGTAAATCATGAGGGACTACGGTGCAAAGAAGCAGGTACACTTCTTTGGGTTGTGCAGGTTGAGGGGAATGAGAGCTTGTTGGTTGGAATTTCTATGAAAATTAACAAATTGTGAAAGTTGTTGCAGTTGGAGTTCCTAGAGTTGCATCTTCGAGACTTTCCTGATCGATCTATGTTGAAGCCCTGGAGGGGATTGGCACAACCTAAGGGACTATAGTGGAGAGAAGGAGGTACACTTCCTTAGGTAGCGCAGACTAATGGGAATGAGATATTTTTGGTTGGAACTATTTCCAAAATGATGAAATATGTAGGGTTTTGGGCCAAAGTGCATATGTATATATGTCTTCATCAGAGTGATTGTGTATATGTGTTTGGACTGGAATGTTTGTTAGCTATTAGGCTGGAGAGCCTATATGTTGATTAAAGTTCGGAGAACCTAGCATTGTAAAATATATGTACACATGTATCATGTTGTGCACTAAGCACAATGAAAAAAAACGGTGACTTTTGTAACTTCGAGCAGGTATTCTCACATGGTCCTAGGTGTTGGGCATGTGGGAATCATCATGGGCACCACATCACACTTTCGATTTGATGAAAACCCCCTTGGAATGAAGTTGGGGCTTCATGGGTTTGGAAGTGGGATTCGTGGGTTTGTGATGAAGCTTCACACCCACATGTAAGTCTAATTTGATGTTGAATTTGTAGAGGAGCTTCTATGATGACCCTTAAGACTTGTATATAAAGGAAAGAGGTCACTGTGACATTTCATTAGTGGAGTGAAAAGTGTGGAGACATCATGGAGGTAGCAAAAGTGAATAAACACTTATGCTAGGAGGCATGGTGATTTCAGCGAGGTGATTCTATAGTCACGACAAGTGATTCTTTAGTCGTAGGTGATTCTGTAGCCATATGTGATTCTATAGCCACAAGTTTCGATAGTTGAAGAAAGTTAGTAGTTTTGTAGCCACGACAGTTATGTAGCCACAAGTTTCGGTAGATACCGAAATTCGGTAGTTTTGTCATTGTGGGTGGCTCTGTAGTTGTAGGTTTCGATAGCTACAGAAAGTGACAGGTTCAGTAGTTGTGGGTGGTTCTATAGCTGTAGGTTTCAGTAGCTACAGAAAGCGACAATTTCGGTAGCCGCAGGTGATTCGACAGCTGCAAACAGTTGGCAGTTCAGTCGCCACAACAGATCTACAGATTGGAATTGTTCTGGGTATTTTGTTGAGGTTATATTTTGCTGATTTATTTATTTTTAGGATAAGGTTGTCCCCATATTTGGTCAAAGTGCGTTGATCGAGAGGGTTGGTTTTGCCATCGAATTTTCTAAATTTGATAAAAGTTACAGAGAAGAAATTTGTGTCTCAATTGTGTTGATGATTCATCTATGATCTTTGTGTTTCCACTGCATATAATTTCAATCAATAATTTTCAGTGTAAAATTGTTCAATGATAACCACTAGGGTTTTACTGTTAGCTCACTAGGAAGCAATTTTCAGATCTGAAAATTAGTCACACAGAGTTGCATGTGAAAATTGACAAGGTATCAGAAGGGGATCATCTTTGAGACACATAGTTGCTACAGTTGGTTGCAGATTTCTTGTTCTTGTTCTGGGAAGGTCACAAGGGACAGCTCTAAGAGGGAGATACAATGACGATTGCAAGTGGTAATAGGTTAGATGGTTCTGTGTTTGAGACATGGAGCAGAGCATTCGGATGAGAAGTTGTGGACTATTGCAGCTTGGCAATGTGGTAGGTTGCGAGTTATGGTGGATTGGCAGAGAGACCGGATCACAACAATATGTTGTGTGGCAGATTGTCAACCTTGTTGTTGGACTTCCAATGACTTGTCATGGTGAGTTGTGATGGGTGCGGCTCGGGTTATTTGGCATGGACGCAATGGCCTTATGTGTATGTCATGTTGACGTGATAGAGTGTTCATCGGGCCAGAGAGTTGTACGTTGTTGAGGTATGACGATGTATGAGGTATTTGACCCAGGAGGATGAGGACACTTACAGAGATGAGTTGTAGTGGTCTAGAGTGGACTAGATTGAGTGTCCAATCGCAGCTTGGGACCGTTTCAGAGAGAGGACACAGGTTCAGTTATAGCGTGTGCACAGAGAGTTTTGTGACTTGGATAATGGACTTGGGCATAAGTTCATTGGATGATCATGACTTGGGTAAGCAAGATGCTTGCCTTGGAGGATTGCATAGTTCTTATACAGTGGGTACCACTGGCACATGACAGGGACACGAGATTTGTTCATGAGCTTTACAGTGTCTGACTCATGTATGTTCGAGGAGTTTGGTATAAGGACCAGGTAGGTAGTGCAGGGATCTAGTACAGTGTCGTTCTGGATGGATTCAAGGGATGCATTGTGTGTGGAAAGTGTGATATGGGTGTCAGGAGTGTGTTCTCAGCCTTAGGGATTGAGAAGTAGAGCTATGCAATGTTGTTCTGAGATGGACATGTGTTATTGAATGTTGAGTTGGTAGGTCTTCCCAAGTCTTGGGAACCTTTTGTGCAAGAGATTTGTGCACGAGAGACAGTGTCAGGGTTTGATGGGTGTTGGCACAAGGGCAGACCCAGGGTTCAACGCTACAACAACGCATCAATAAAACCCTAACTACCGACCCTTTCGGCAACACCTGTGAAGCATATGAAGTCACACCCGAGGTAGAGGCATGGGTGGTTGCAAGACTCAGATGTCTACAACCTTAGCTGAGACACAGATCTATGATTCTAACACTTAACAGAGCACTTAGCAGTTAATATTCATCAATATTCAGTTCTTAGTAACAACGCAGAGGTACCCTAATTACAGAGTATCGCAGTATGAAACCAAATCCATCATCTAATAACACTTAACATAAAAATAACACATTAGATCTAGCATATTCAAGCACTTAACACATCCACATAGGTCAGATCTAGAATTCATTCACATGATTAGGCACAAAGCAACATCAGATCTATCTAACATTCATCACATAAAAATACATCGATACATCGCACAAAGCAGAGAAACACAACATGTATGTGGTTCACCCCCACCCTAGGGCTACGTCCACCAACTCTTCTTCTTTATTAATGTCTTCAATCGGTTACAGCACACAGTCACCAAAAACCCTTCTGCGCACAGAACAGAAGTTCTGCGCAACTCACTAGATTCTTCTTCCTTGCATTGTAGCACAAAGCCTTCTATAATCTCTATAATAACTTGCACTTAGCTCTGTAACCCTTCTACAGTCATGCACAAAGCACTACTAGCACTTAGCTTACATCACATAGATAGGCTACCGTCCTCTACTTACTTCGCCTAGACATCTATTTATACATACAAAAGTGGGCCTAAGCGTGGGTAAACCCACGGGCCAACATCCATTTCCCATTACATTGTCCCAAAACCCAAAAAAGGGCCCGAAAGTGGGTCGAGATCCCATGATCTCTGCTTCGTCTGTCGCTCCATCTCCGATAGGCTGTCGAAGTCCCAAAAATGGTCAAATATAACCAAGTGTTCCTCAAAACTTGGTCAAGAGTCAACAGGTCCCCAACACTCACCTGTGACTCGTCCCGAGTCACTCTCGTCTGAGCAATTCCACTTCGAACGCCTTGAGATTGGCTCAAGCTGCTTCGATCTGCTGCAATGCTATTGCTTCTTGTTCAGTGAACTCTTGAATAAGTGCATAATTGACTAGTCCTTCGAGGCACTGTTCTGCTGTACTCACAACCTGTTCAAGTTCTACTCATTGGCTTTCAAGTTCAGTGAATAATTGACATGCCTTTTCTTGCACTGGTTGAAGTCGTTGAGAGACTTCCATTACTTTACACTAGAGTGTGCGTACTTGTTGCTGGGTCGTGCGTTGCTCTAGAAACCTCTTCATTCTCTCAACTGGTGACAAGGCCTTTAGTTGCGCTTGTAACATGTCTGTCTGTTGTTATGCGTGTTGGAGCTGTGACTCTAACGCCTGCAATTCTGGATTTTCCATGAGGTTTTCATACGTCTGGGCGCTTCTAGAGCTCAACTGCTTGTATTATAAGGCAAAGGTTTTTAGTCGATCAACTGCGCTTCGGGCAGTGGCCTCTCTTAGATCTCTTATTTCTTGAGGTGTCTCAAGAACAGTGCAAAGTTCCAAGTCTGTGATGCGCTACTGAAGTTGTTGGATCACTCCTTCCAGTTGTGCCACCTGCTGTAGAACTCATTCTTCTATCTAGACTTCGATGATTGTCACGGAGCGAAGGGATCTGTGAACCCGTTCCTGTACTTCAAGTTGCTTTGTGAGCAATTGTTCCCTGTCTTGTTGTAGCGCTGCTTTCTCTTCCTCCTACTTTGCTTGAAGAGCTAGTTTTTCTTGTTCTGCATTACTGCATTGTTCTAGCATATCTTTTTGTGCTTGCGCCAAATCTTGGATAGCTTGCGTTGTCTCTTCCTGAGCTCGTCGAAGGCGATCTTCAACTTTATTGGCGATATGGTGCAGTTGGGTTGGCTTATCTCCTGGTTCTTATGTTCCACTTGTTGAGGGTGCAATAGAAATTGTGTGGCTAGATTGTAGTGCCTGTTGCACTTCTCGAAGTTCACCCTTGATTCAGTTGAATACCTCCTCCTGCTTCGCTTCTTGCTTTTCCGCGATCTCCAATGAAGCATCATTCAACGCAGTGACTAAGAAGTCGAAGTCGTCTGAGGTGAGGGTAATCTTAAACGTAGCCCTGGTGGCTCTGGCTTTCTTTCGGGACGAAGGCTTTGGCGCGGTAACCTTCCTTTTCTTAGTTGGATCCTCTTCGTCTCTAGGCGGAGTAACTTCGCCTTTGTTTTGCTAGACTTTTGTGCCACCTAGTTCTCCACCATCATCTCCCTACTCATGTGAGGTCGAAGATGTCTCCACCGATGTGCTATGGACATCATGCACTTCGTCATTTTTCTTCGTTTTACTAGGTCCAGGTGTGTCCAGCATAGTTTCAGGGCTATCCAAATCGGACATCTTTGCGGGGTCCGCTGGAAAAAGGAGGTCTACCGACTATTCCTTGGTAATCTCCTCCAAGTCATCTTCTATCAATTTGTAATATCACTGGAGTTGTTGTTTATGCTCATCAACGCGCGTTGTAATGTAGGTGAAGTGGACGTCCACGCTGAACTTCATCAAGGGTCTAAACCTGCAAAGTGTGTTCGGGGTGATGCTCGATGTAGACTGGATTGCGATCTTCAACTGGTTGTAGTAGCCGTGGAAGACGGAATTGCACTACCATTGTTTTCTCATGTCGCTGGAATACCACAGCATACAGAACTTCGCGGCCAGTGGTTCGAAGGGTTCTATATCCGGGAAAGTGGCGCCTTCTGGTAGCTCCCAAGCAATGAAAGCGATCAGTATGAGAAGCAAACTAAAGTGAAAGTCATACCCTTGGTCTTGCGCTTCTCTGCAATCAATCTCTAGTTGATTGATAAGGCATTGCGCTCAGTTCATCTATAATCCCTCTGCGCACTTCCCTACGAGGTCGACCATGAATCCGGTCACTTGAGTTGGTCTATTCTTACGAACTAACTAGCCCGCGATCAGCAAACAGGCAAGGCGCACTGCGCCACTCTAGATATAGGCTACCTTGTATCATCGCGTTCCCTTCTCGACATCGCCATAGGTTTCCTTAATTATCTGCGCTAATGCTCGGTCGGAGGTCTTTCCAGGGTAGAACTCCTTTGGATCAGGGCCTTGCATGCTAAGCGTTGTGATCCGATTGATCAAGGTCATATCCACAGTGATGCGTCGGTTTATCCATAGGTATCCTTTGTGATAGCAAGATAGAAGCAACTTTACGCATGCATTCACCTCCTAGTGTCTACCAAAGTGCGGGATCTTCATAACATTCAGCAATGTAGACTGCGTGAGGCTCTGGGTCCAAGATTGTGGGAAGATCTTCGAGTTCTTTCCCTTCGTCTTCGTTACATACTTGTGCGGGGCAAGCATACTGTAGTCTTTCATGTCGTCGAGGTTGAAGTCACTAAACTTCAACGCTATGAGCTTGTCTTGATCGACTCGAACTACGCGCACCCCTTTCGAAAGGTACGCGGTGATCAAAGTATACTCGAAGTCTCTGGGTACACTGTCGCGGTTAATATCATCGCTCAGAGGTGGTATGTAAGTCGGCAGAATGCGTGGAATAATCTTGGCGTTCACAATGTCGTCTCTGTGCTTTGTTCTTGTCTCTATCGTGGTTCTAGAAGGTCCTGCTCCGCGAGAAGTTGAGGGAGAAGCTTGGACTCCTCCTGTTGATGGCGCTTGCACACCTGCAGACATCCTTCTCTCTGACATGACTCTCTCAGTCATTAAGTCAATCAAAACTTTTTGGACTGCTTTCTCTACTGTGTTGAGCTCGTTCGACATACAAGCTCGGGGTCGATTAGATCAGGTGTGAACTGGATTCAAAAACTGTAGTGGAGGGTATGGGAACAAGGCAATGATCACAGTGCAAAATAATCTCAGACTGTGGGCAAAAATTCATAGTTAACAAAAGGTATTCTCGGTGCGTGGCGCAGTGGACTAAGTAAGAAAGTTAGCAACGGGTATGAGGCGTCATCAACTCATGTTCTATCCGTTATGGTGCGTTCTGATGGTCTAGTGGTGAACCATCAATGTTTTTCGACCCATTCGGAGCGGCAGTCGAACGGTTATATCAGCTTCCAACGGCTATATTGCTTTTCCTCGGTGAAGTGGCCTATGTCGTTGGTCTAATATCTCGATGAAGTTCAATTTCTGCAAGTTTCCCGTTCTGTGAGGTTCGCTCTAAAATATTTTGTACTCTGTCGATCTTAGCTCTCCTTTTACTTAGTTTCCTAGCCTTTTTTCCAGTGAGCTTTGTCTCAAGGATTCTCTTCCCATTTTGATTCTTATTTTCCTTGAACATAGGTACTTCGCGCTGCTGAGATTCTCTCCTAAGACCCAGGGGTAATAATTCTTATTTTTCTAGGACATGTGCTTCGGTCTTCTGTGAGCCTTCTGACATTCTTTCAGCTTCGACATCTGAACCTCTAATGATAAGTGGCTTTGATTTGTTCTCTTGTTCTTGAATCAACTGTGAAATCCTTCTGGTCATGAAATCTATTAACTCGTCTCTGTTGTTCTAAAACTTTTTCTTCTTATTTCTTTCTGGCTTGATCTCTCTTAATCTAAGGTTTTCCAAGTAACATAGTAAACAGGGCGTTGTCCTCAATAAACTTGATAATTTCGAAATCTTCTTCTATCGAAGTTCCATTAGCATTCATAGATATCTGAGTGAGCTTTCCACATAGGGTCACCAGCTTTCCTCTAAAGAGTCCTATTCCTCTTAGTGAAGGGATCATAACAGGTCTTCCTATAGCTTCCCAAGTTCTCTTTAGCATGATGTTCACTGGTGTTTCTTCATCAATAACACATTCAATGTCGAAATCTCGTATTCTTACTTCGATGCATTCTTTTTCTTTAAAGATCTCTGATAACCTAAAATGTCAGTGGTCATTCAGGGTCTCTTTCATCTGTAGTAATACTTTCTCGGATTCTTTCTGAGATTCGGCTATTTCTAGAGCTGTCTTAGGGTTTTCTTCATTCAGATTCATTCTTTCAAGCTTAGCAATCATTCTAGGGCAATCCAACACTTCATGGTCCAAAGCTTTGCAACAGAGACAACTAGGTCTTCCACCCGGGCATTCCTTAACTAGATGGTCTAGTTTTCTACAACTGTAACATAGGGTTAATCCTCTCTTTCTTGTAAATGATCCCCAACCTCTTTTGTACTACGCACTAAGATCATGGTAGCTAGCCTGCAAAAAATTCTTTCTAGGATCCTGCATCCATTGGTTAGTCCAAACATTCTTTCTATGCATAGGTATAACATATTTATCATTATTCTTACCAGATCTATTCATATCAAACCTTCTTTCATCTAAAAATGCCCTAGTTTTCAAGCTAGGACAGACTCTATCAAGCATACCTAGATCCATATTTTAGAAATAAAAATTTCACTTATCTTATTTTTACAAAGCATAAATCTTCCAAATCTAAAAAAAAATAGTTGTTATTACCTCTATCAGAGCACAGAGCTTACAGATCTTACCTCTTTCTGTAGATCTGACCTCTTTTCTTCAGAAACTTCCACTGTAACCTTTCTTAGAGCACAAAGCGTTCACATCTGACGTCTTTTCTTCAGATCTCCCCTTCCTTCTTTATCACAGATCTTTTTAGATCAAGTGTGCACTAGGGCACAGGTCCACGCACAGAGCTTCCAAAATTTCAGGACGAATCTTTTCATAAAGCTTCTTCTTTCTCAGTTCCCAGCAATCACAGTTTCAGGTCCCGGCAATGGAACCATTTGTTGACACAAGGGCAGACCCAGGGTTCAACACTACAACAGCGCACCAACAAAACTCTAACTACTGGCCCTTTCGGCAACACCTGTGAAGCAGATGAAGTCTCGCCCGAGGTAGAGGCAGGGGTGGTTGCAGGACTCAGATGTCTGTAACCTTAGCTGGTACACAGCTCTGTGATTCTAACACTTAACAGAACACTTAGTAGTTAATCTTTATCAATATTCAGTCCTTAGTAATAGCGCAGACGTACCCTAATTACAGAGTATCGCAGGATGCAACCAAATCCATCATCTAATAACACTTAACATAAAAGGAACACATTAGATCTAGCAGATTCAAGCACTAAGCACATCCACATAAGTCAGATCTAGCATTCATTCACATGATTAGGCACAAAGCAACATCAAATCTATATAACATTCATCACATAGAAACACATCGATACATCGCACAAAGCAGAGCAACACAGCATGTACATGGTTCACCCCCACCCTGGGGCTACGTCCACCAACTCTTCTTCTTTATTAATGTCTTCAATCGGTTACGATACACAGTCACCAAAAACCCTTCTGCGCACAGGACAGAAGATCTGCACAGCTCGCTAAATCCTTCTTCCTTGCATTGTAGCACAAAGCCTTCTATAATCTCTATAATAACTTGCACTTGCTCTGTAACCCTTCTACAGTCATGCACAGAGCACTACTAGCACTTAAGCTTACATCACATAGATAGGCTACCATCCTCTACTTACTTCGCCTAGACATCTATTTATACATACAAAAGTGGGCCTAAGCGTGGGTAAACCCACGGACCGACATCCCTTTCCCATTACATTGTCCCAAAACCCAAAAAGGGGCTCGAAAGTGGGCCGAGATCCCGAGGATCAGAATTCCCGAGATACCTACGGGGGTCTTAGCATAGGCTAGTTCCTTCCTTGTCCATTTCCACGTGATCGTAGGTCGCGACCATAGGCCGAACAAGTATGGCGTTCTTTCGCTCTTCGCGACTCAGTACTACCAGAGCGTCGACTCTTTCGACTCTGCAAACCCTGACACGGTGAAGCGTCGAACCCCGACACGACTAGCAAGTGGCAGGTTTCCCCCTTGGGGTCTTGTCCACATGACCTTGTCCCATGTCTACATGCTTAAGCCAGCCAAGGGCTTATCGACATTTTGCGATTCGGGGAAATGCGATACATGACTTCCCTTTGACACTTTTCGCTACTCGCAACCTCGCAAGTTGAAGCGTTGAGCTCTCGTGCTCTTCTTCTGCGAAATCCCGAGACGCGAAAGTCAGCAATGGTTGACTTTCTCTTTGCACTTCTCGCAACTCGCAACCTCGTGAGTTGGAGTGTTGAGCCTTCGTGCTCTTATCTCGCGAATCTCCGAGACGCGAGAAGTCAACAGAGTGTTGACCCCTTTCCGGGGCGACGCGTGCCCACGTGTCAATCACACGGGCCCCACCTGATGGATGTGCCATGTGTTCTCACGAGCCTCAACTCTCGGCACTTCACGACTTCTATAGTCGAAAGTGACCCCTTCCAACCTCCGAACCCCCGAACTCCCGATATACGATATCACCACGGAGTTCTGATCCAACGATCCTCTCGTTCCTGGATTCAACGGTTCAGATTTTTCTCGCCACTTCGCACTTCGTGACTTCGTGAGTTGGAGCACCCAACTCTTGTGCTCTATTCTTGCGAAACCCCGAGATGCGATATACCGAACTCAGACCTCTTTAGGACTGCACCGATCATAACCGCCTTGCAACTCTGCAAGATCCAACAACTATCGGTTGTTTGCCACTTCTATCTCGAAGAGTCTCTACCGTCCATACAGCTTTTCTCATGGCTGCTTCTACGGCTTAACTCCCTCGCAACTCAGTGCGATCCAACGGCCCACGACAATTCGGCACTTCCACGAAGTCTCTCTGTCGTCCGTTTTTTCTTTCTTCTGCGCGCGTCTGGACGTACTTCTTTGACGACCCAGATCTATTTCACTCCAGCTGATCTAACAACAGTTGTAGCTCCTCCTTGAACATGCGCTTCTCTTCCTTCTCCTTGGAAGATTTCTTAAGTATCAAAGGTCTCGACCTTTGCCTCTCCTCTGCGACCTTTGCAGCTAAGGCTCTGTGCTCAAAATGGAACTATCCCTCCCAAGCTTCTCCTCTCTAAAATCGTGAAAGATTTCCTCGACCTCTATGATTCCTACAGGGTCTGTGTACACGACAAGGTGTTGTATGTCCCCCTCAGATGGACAGCTGCGATTCTCTCGCGACTTCACCACCTGCGAAGTCGAAAGACTTCCCTCCATGACTCTCGATGTTTGAATCCCCGATATGGGTGATTTCGCGACATGTGTCCTCCCTCCAACGGACGGCTCAGGTTCTTTCACTATTTCGGGACTTCTGATGTCGAGTGCCTGGACTCTCGTCCTCCGGACTCCCGAACTCCCGAATCTCGATACGAACTCTTTCTCAAGACTTTTGCTTATGTTGTTCTTCGCGTGAGGTTTAAATCTCGTGCAACTCTCGACAAATCCAATGTCTGTCGGTTGTTTAGACCAAGATCTGACGGCTCAGACCTGTCTCTCCATTTCGTCGTTCCTAAGCTGCCTGGACATGAATCCACGGTCCAGATTCTTTCATGGACCCTGGGGATCTACGGTTCTGATTTATTCGCTACTCGCGAAGATAAAGAAAAAAAGGTTATGGCATTTAACGCCCTCGTTTATTCCTTCAATCTAACGATCGTGAATAACCGCAGATATTCCGACAAGATATCATCCGTTGATCGATACTTATTCTTCGAATCCTCAAGGGATTCTGCGACTTCTGCGCCTCTGCAGAGTCTTTGCATACAAAGTGCCACCTCTTCTGAGCTTTTCAAATAGGGTGTCTCTATGGGGAGGTTTAACCAGAGTATCACCTGAGACGGATAAGGGTATAGATTTCCTGAGAAACGGGTTGAATTATGAATTCGATTCAATGTGTGTATATACATATAAATCTATTTATAAACATAAGCCATACGTGGCCCTTCCATTATAAGCATGCAACCACCATTCCCGAATCAAAACACTACACAGG